>VXBH01006923.1:1486121-1549587 GCA_013400035.1 Rynchops niger | reverse complement strand
GCCAAAGTTCACCCTTTGGAAATTTAAGGTGGGAGTTCTGCTGGCTCCCCGCCTTGCTTCACCAAGAATTGAAAATTCTGTCATTTCATTATGACCTCCCGTCATGACCCAAGATGACCTCCAATCTTTACATCCCCTACAAGACCTTCTCTGCTAACGAGCAGCAGGTCCAGTAGGGCACTTTCGCTAGTTGGCTCCCTCTCCAGCTGTGTAAGGAAGTTGTCTTCCACACACTCCAGGAACCTCTGGGACTGTTCCCTCTCTGCTGTGTTATATTTCCAGCACGCATCTGGGAAGTTGAAGTCACCCACAAGAACAAGGGCGGGCGATTGTGAGACCTCTGCCAGCTGCTTATAAAATATTTCATTGGTCTCTACATCCTGTTTGGGGCGTCTATAACAAACTCCCACCACGATGTCTGGCTTATTGGCCTTCCCCTTGATTCTTATCTATAAACACTCAACAATGTCGTCACGCACATTGTTAAGTTGTTGGCATTCAAAACTGCCCCTGACATAGAGGGCCACCCCACCACCTCTTCTTCCTTGCCTGTCTCTTCTGAAGAGTTGGTAGCCGTCAATCACTGCACTCCAGCTGTGCGTGTCTTCCCACCACGTTTCTGTGTTGGCAACTATATCATAGTTTCCCTGATGTACAATGGCTTCCAAATCTTCCGGTTTGTTGCCCATGCCGTGTGCATTCGTGTAGATGCACTTCAGCTGGGCTAATTGCCTTGCCACTTTACTGGGGGGGGACAAGCCCTTATTCCCATCTGACCACGCTCAGACATTTCTGCAGTTGCCAACCTGTCACTACTCCTCATGTCTTTGCTAGCGCATGAGTCATCATCTCCCACCTCCACTGCAACAACAGGCTGCAAGACCTTGACAGCGCTTTTATTCACCAGCACTGGCATGCTGCTCCCAGGCACCGCTTTAGTAACTCTGATTACATCCCTGTTCCCCTTCAAACCTAGTTTAAAGCCCTTTCCGTGAGTCTTGCTAACTCCTGTCCCAGAATCCTTCTTCCCCTTTGGGTTAGGCTTTCCCCACCTGTTGCTACCATGCCTGGTGTCCTGTATATCAATCCATGATCAAAGTAACCAAAGTTCTGACAGTTGCACCAGTCTCTGAGCCAGGAGTTAATCTCTTGACTCTTTCTGTTTATCCCCTCATCAATCCCTGCAAATAGTGGGATAGAAGAGAACATTACTTGTGCTCCTGATCCCTTAATCAGCCATCCCAGGGCTCTGAAGTCTCTCTTCATTTGCCCTTAGACTTCTGGTAGCTATCTTGTCATTACCTACTTGAAATATCAGCAGTGGATAATAATCTGAGGGCCGAACCGGGGTAGGGAGTTTCCTCCGTATATCCTTGCATATGGAAATGTTCTGAAAATAAATTCTAGCCTAGAAATTTAGAATAAGAGTGGGCTGGAAGAACGTGGGAGAAACTTTGCAACTAAGTGACTTGAATTAATAAATGCAGTATAGATTTTTAATAAGTGCTAACTATATTGAATACAACGGCTCTGTGTAGAGCTAAAACTCTCAGACTAAAGTTACCAAAATTGTGTGCCTAAAGTTGCATACCTAAATGTAAGTTATTTGATTTCCAGAGTATGAGTCAATTCCATTACAAATGGTGATGGGATTCGATCAAAATTGCTTATGCTTCACAGCTATTAAAAATAGATTGCTTGTAGATACCTTAACGTTTCTCAACAGATTTTAGCACTCTGGCCCAGTGTGTGATGGGCCTTATGTAATAGCATTCATTGATGAAATTTAAAACCAGAGTATAATGCCAAAATGGAGTTGTTCTACAGTGGTTTTTTGGCTTTTCACAAAGTAAGACTTCAGTGACATTCATCCTCCCCCCTGACCTTTTTTTTTTTTTAGATTAAGAAAAATACCCACATGTTATTTCTTCCTGTGATCCCAAGTACTTGATGACTTTGCCTTTGGCTTAGGAAAAAATAATGTATTTTCTATAACAAATAATATTGTATATAATATAATGATATGGCATATTTATTTCATATACATATTTCTTTCCTGTGTTTCCTCAACAGAGAAGGAAAGACTATCCCACAACATAGTTATTCAAGCTTAAGTTGTCTTGGGATGTGTTCCAATTCAGTAGCTGAGTATATTCCTTTGAACAATCCTATTTGTATGACTGGTGAAGAGTGCTTGTTTTTTCTAATTTATTAAACATATACCTATGCAGAAGGAGAAACTGTTTTGATGAATACAGTTTACTCTTTTGCTGTCCACAGACATTTAGTGTACTAAGTGTTACCAAGGTAAACATCAAGGGACAGTAACAATTCTTGATCACCGTGTTGCATACAAAGAGAAAGCTGTTCAAATACAGCAATGGTAAAGTAAGGCTTGTATGTTGCTATCTGTTGCTCAAATGACCACCAACATGGATGACTAACAACCAACATGGTAGTCCTCAGAGACCTAAAAAAATTTCAAGGTGATCTAGAATATCATTGTAGCCTGAAAATCACTTGATACAAAAGCACATTCTACTGTGTTGTGCTATTTTGTAGGTAGAAAACATAAGCACCATACTGCCCGTGCTTCTTGCTGCTTGGAATCCAGAGTGTGGGATCTAATGGTCTGCCTGTGCCACCTTGTATTTTAACTATCCTGAACTGTCAAGAAAGATGAATGAAGTTGGGTTATACATATTATGAATTTTATAGCTTTACCATTCCCTATGCATTTTCCTTACTCTTTAGAAATGTATCCTTGAGCAGTAACACTACTGAAGCTATTTTTAAGTCACTGTTGAGAATTGTTACGTACCAATATTATGCGTTTTTCATTAATTTAATCTTTTCAAGATTTTTTAATTCTTTGTTCTACCCTGAACTGATACTTGACCTGAAATGTTTCCTACTACGTTTTGTGTGTTGAATTGCATGAGCTGTTTACTACCTCTGACTGGAGGTACATGATGGTACTAGAATATAAACAGCATTCATCGCAACTTGGAAAATTCAATAATCAAAGTGGGGAAATGAGCTTAAGCACAAACTCGTCAAAGATGAACTTGAGTCCATTTTTCTTTTTTATAGCTTAGTGTTAAATAGAAATAAAGATATTGCTTTCTGAAACAGTGATACATAGCAAATAGCCTGTGATTTTCAAAACAATATGCAATTATTCAATATTAAAAAAAGTAGCTTTTAGATGCTTCTGTCTTCATAAGCTTCCTAACTATAGCTAATGTCTAATATTGATTCTGAATAACTTAAATGGCAATAAAATTGGGTTTTCATGACAGTCAATCAGAGACATTTTATATTTAATGTTCATTTAAAGAAACATAGTGCCTTCTTACCTTCTGAATTTCAAAGCCATTAAAGTAATTGCAGGTCATTAAGCTAAATTTCTTTGAATAATCAGGACAGTTAATCTAATTCATACACCATTCAAACCAATGGACAGGAAAGATGCCAGGCATGGATTTTTGAGAGATTCACCAAATGGATCTACAGATGTGCTTACCAGCATTTCCTCAGAAACAATCATCCCCGCACTACAAAGTGATGGAACTTGGAATTGTGTTCCACTTTCATACTTTTAAAATGAATAATCCTCAGAAGAGAAGAGGGTTAAGAGGATTATTTTCTTTCCTTTGAAATAACCAAATCACTGCATAGTCATACATATCTTTATTGTGCACTACAATGCGTTTTACCAGAACTTACTTTATGGACAGATTAACGAGCACAAATATTTTCTCACATGAAGTCCCATGCTGAGCAAGTGTTATGATTTAATATGAAGGAAGTCTGAATGAAAATGCCTTAAGGTATCTAGGTCTTGTCTGGAGAATGGATACGTGTCACCTCTTAAGATTATTGCTTGGAAGTTGAAAATGTAAGGTGATCTCTCGGAGAATCTAGATAAGACAATGAGTTGGTAGTATAAAAGACTTAAAGTATGTAAGTTTCCAGACAAGAGCAGTGTGCATGCATGTGTGTGTCTTTCTGTGTCAGTCTCTGTCCATCTCTCTTGAGTGCTCTCTTTCTCATGCACCCCCACCTCACCCCCAACATGATGTAAGGACAGAGCAAAAATGTGGTCTCTCTTTAAATGACCATTTCATAAAGGCACATGAAACTTAAGAGACAAGAAACTAAGAGTTTAGAATCTTGGGTAATTGAACCACTGGTGTGTTTTAAGAAGGACAATGTTTTTGATCCCTGTATTTTGAGGCATGCTAAACGAATGCAATTTGTGTGTTGAACAAGAGAAAAACAAATGCTTCTGAAGGCAAAAAAGGGATAGCATGGGGCTTATTCATGCAAATTCATGTGCAGTTTTGCCAACAGGCCTACTTTGGAATGAAGATAGTGTGTACTTATAAATGAAGAAGAAAATTCCATCAGTTTCAGTCTTAGCAAGAAAACAAATGCTGCTCTGCAGTTTGCTCATTGGTGTGACTGGTTCCTGCTGCATCAAACACCCCCTTGGAGCCGCCCGATTGGTCTTGGCTGCTGCGGTTATGTAAAGGGACAAACAGTTGTCTGCAGCCTCCTGGCTGCCAAGCAGCACCGTCATGTATCTGTATTCTCTCTTTGTCTCTCTGTCTCTCTTTTTTCTCACAATATACTGTCTTAAATTGCTGTCTTTGTAACCAGTAGATGTCTTGGATCTGCCTACACCTTTGCAGCAGTGTTTCATAATTGGGGAGTTGTACCAAAAATAGAAATTACATCAAATACTCACATACACATTGCTTTAAATAAGTCCCAATTTTCATAACAACAGGCTATAATAAAATTAAAATTTTATGATATCTAAGGAAAGCCATAAAGCAGCTGTATTTTTATTCTTCACAGGAATTATAATGTACTTTAAAAAAAAATAGCTCCCAGAGAGATTTAAAAAAAAAAGAAAAAATGCATCTTTTCATACCCAAGGCATGTGGTCAGGAAACATTTTAAGTTCTGTGTTGATCAAGCCACTCTGTGAAATTCATGAAGATTATTCTCAGTGGAGATTATTAATCATGATGACACTGGTAGTTTAGACTTCATTTTGGCTTGATGTTATCTATTAGTTTCTTCAGAATAATAGCAAATGGGGTTTACTATTTTTAATATTTTTTTTTAAATCCCCAAAATTCCTTGTTACTGTTCTTACAGAGACTAAATATCTCTTAGAAACTGAGATAATTGCCCTAGGTGTCGTGTGTGTTCTGAAAATAACTGATTTGTGACTGTGCTTTAGTCTTCCAGTGTATGCAAGTTGGATGCTTACGTTCCAAAAATTGTAGGTCTTGAACTTCAGTTCAAACTATTAAGATTTTGAGATCAGAGGACTGAACTTTCCTGTGGGATTCACATTGTTTCTCAAGCTGACTCAAGATACTTATATTTGATTTTGCTTACTGATTAAGTAAATATGTTAGGGAACTACAGTGAAATCAATGGGAATTAGTTCTCATCTTATGCAAGATTTACAGCACCGATTTTAATGGAATTGGCTATTTTTACATTATGCTAAATAAGATTTGATTTTTTTTTGAAGTTTAAAAATGAATATGAGTTAATATAAGAACTTCTGGTTTGAATTGCTTTTATTTTTGAATAAATATAGAGAACTACAATTCTTGGTAGAGTGTTTCGAAGCTTCCGTTCTGTCTTTAGAATGTGAGATAATGCACTTAGAAATGGAATGTTAATACTTTTTATTCCAATATTAAAATATTAATTATTTTTTGGTTGTATTAATTTTTGTGTTACATAATTGACATTACTGATGTAATGTCTGAAATGCACTCAAATGTATTTTACAGGGCTCTGCTTAACTATCTTTATTTGACCACAAAGGCGGCAGAATATTTTCTTCCTATTCTGTGTCTTGTCATTCAGCCCATCCCTCTTCAGGACAGCATACAAAAACTTTAGTTGAGGAAAATGCACGTAGAGTAGGTGAGGAAAATATATAAATTATTCCCTACAGTTAAATAATGGATGTATTTATTACCATATTATGTAAGTGACACTGTTCAGCTAGTATGTATGTGATGTTCTTTCGAAAATGGCGATGATAAGCTATGCTTAAGCATGTACATTTTAGTCATGCCTTTTGAAATTCTTCGGAGTTCATTCCACTTTTCTTACCTTGCTCAAAGCTAATGAACATTTTTTTTCAACTGAGTTGACTTGCTGATTTGTTACTTCTTGTTTTAACTTTAAAATAATGTGAATTTTTCAAATTCCTCTTGAATTTCCCATGGTTTTAATGACCGATTGCCTCCAAGTTTCATTTAATAAAAAATAATAATCGTATTTCATTATGCTCAAAGTATAACCTTTTTAATCTGCATATTTCTTGCAGGCTATGCTGGCTTATTTCCACTGTAATACATTATAATGGAAAAGTATTAGAAATATTGATTTATCATTTATAATACCAAAGTGATATATTGAAATGAAATTTGGATGCTGTCCAGCCCTCAGATAACATTGGCATTATTGGATGAAACTGGATGATCTCATTCTAATTAATATGCTAGTTCCATGTGAAAAGCACAGAGAAAAATATACCTGAGATTTGGTCAAAAATAGGAGTTCAATACTGAAGACTGCTGAGCTTATAATTGTTAAAATATGACACCTTAAATATTTAATATTCCATACACAGAGAAATCATCACTTCACTTTCTCTCCCCTCCATATCCTGCCCTCCCTCCCCTCCCTTTTTTTTTTTTTCTTCCTTTGACTCAACGTTATCTTGGTATGAACCTATTTACATGTAATGCATATTAGCATGTAGCACACATGAATGCATAGGATATATATACACAGTTCTGTATTGATTATAATTTACATCCTGCAGTGCACTTGGTTGCAACAAAGCTGCTTTTAATCAGGTGAGATTGAAATCAAGGGAATTCAAAACATTTATCTTAACCTTAAGGTGTTGTTCTTATACTGAATCTGTGATCCTCACCTTCTGCATTTCAGCATATATGCATTCTAGCACTTCTTGTAATATGTAAACTTCAGAAAATAAAGCTATTTTCCATTAGCATGTGTGTATCCTGTATATAGGGTTGTGTTCTGTATTCATTGATTTTAGTCTTTATTCACCTATTTGACTTTTTCTTCCCTTCTACCAATCAATGTAATAGCCATTGAACTAGCAGACTTGGTTTCCATATTGGCTTTTTTTTTTTTTTAATGCTCTGCTCTGTCGTCTTATCTATTAGACTTTTAAAACCTACCTTCCTCCTCCTTGGTTTTTTTTTTTTGTGTGTGTGTAGAAGTTAATGGAGGAAAACTGCCTGTCATCAGATTTATGCAGAGTTGAGAGTGAGCGAATGCTGCCATCACTGAAGTTGCCGTCTATTTTACATTGATTGAGCTTCCTGGGCTTGAGGGATTTTTGAAGGACTGGTTTTTTATGGTTGATATGTTTTTGGTCATTTGTCATAAAATCATTCCAACCGAGCTGTTTACTGGTATGAATACTTAATTACTGCAGTAGCAGGGAATGGCATAAGTTTTGGTCTTTACTGCATATTCATGTGGAAATAGGAAATAGTTGGTGCTTCTGTTTTCCTTTTGCAAGGATTGTACCTCTAAACATCTATTTTATTTTTTAAATGACTACGAGAAGTTGTGGGGGTTTAATTCTAATACATGATACAATAGTAATAATTTTAAACTCTTAATGCATATTTCAAAATTGGATTGATTTCCTTTGATTTGTAATGGTCATCTGCAAATGGTATGTTTTAGAGATCGTCTGACAGCAATGAAAAAAGCTTTTAGAAGAATTTGACAATTCTTTTTCATATTAAAAAAATGTATAAACAAGCTGAAATAAGTGTGATTTCTGGTCAAAAGAAAATAATTTAAATACTTATAGAATTGTAATACATTTTTCTTTTTTTAAATACTTACAATCTTTTTCAAGGGGATAGTTTTATTTTAAGACTATTACTTGAAAAAAAAAAAAAAACCAAACAAAAAAAAAAGCCAAAAAAACCCCACAACAACACAGATTTCTGTTTTTATACCCCTCACATTGTCCCTTCCTACTCAGTTGCTTCTTGTGAAGAGTTGGATAGGAAAGCATAAATTTGGTTTTGGTTTGGTGTTAGAATTTTAATATATTATATAATACTTTACGTTGCAGTGTGCTTCTCCGTGTCTGTTTAAAAGCGTTTTACTTTTCAGATGTAAGTCTGTTTTGAGTGTGGGTGTACAATTTTATCATAGAGATGGATAAAAACAGAAAGTTAAATCTTCTAACACTAAGCTAATTTGTCAGTGTAACCTTAAAAACTTGCTACCATTTTGATGTTTCCTTTATCTTTGAATCAGCAGGGCTTTTTGTTATTTCTATTTTTCATTGTGCTATAATGCAGCCCGTTTAGGTTCACTCTAAAAGACCTCTTTGAAAAAAATGTGATGTCTTTATTGTAAACACGAAATTGCATTATTAACTATTGTAGCTTTCTCTTATTTTACCAAAAGACCTTTTTTTTTTTTATCTCTTGCCCCTAGTTTAAGTTCTCATGCTTAATGTGATCTGGGTTCCTTCAGGGCTGCCAAAAGGTGAAATTGACTTTTTGAGAACGTGTTGCTGGAAACTGCAGCCTGTGCACTTTTTCAGGTAGAAAGCTCCTGTGTGCTAAGACAGGAAAGAGACAATTTACTGCCAGCTTCAAGCTGTTAGCTAAGCCGAGGAATCAAAGATACTCGCTTTTCCACTCACATCAACCTCTGATCAGAGTTTCCCACCTATGCATTGTTTATTCCATATGTTAGGGACAGTTTGGAATGTAGACATTTTCTTTACAATCTGAAACATTATAGCTGTACTGCAAGGGCAAATGCAAGAAATACAGTGTGGTCATCTTTTTGTTACCGTCTACTCAACTTACTTGCACTCAAGTGAAGTGGCTTTAAATATTCTACGTGGGTTTCTATTGTAAAAGTAATGAACCATTTATCATGTTTGTTAGAGACAGGCTTCAATTAATTTGACTTCATGAAAAGCAACTCAGATAATGAAAAAAAAATAAAAATCCAAATGCTGCAAGTTACAGTACGAAGAAGTAAAAGGATGTTTTTGGAATTGGGGGGAAAACAAAGTCAAAAGGCTTTGCAAACTAATACTATAATACTGTGACTTACCAAATAGTACTACAATGCTTAAAAAAAAAAGTTGGCAAATGCATATTTACATGCTATGCCAATAGAAACTACTTTCAACCAATTATGATTAAACAGAGTGTATGTAGTTAGACAGCGTACTGGCACTGATTAATTGCATGAAAGCAGTCTGACCTAGTCTGGCATAATTTCATGCAATTTTAAGTGAGTCAATGTAATGTAGAATGTATTAATAGTAGGACAGAGTTTTGGATACGTCTTTGATTCAGATGCTCTTACTACATCACATGCTTTAAACCTTTTAAGAACAAAAATAACAAAATCCAATAGTTACATTTTAAAAATAATTTTGAGCATTCCCAGATGAGTAATTTACTACTAATGTGCCAAGAGAATTATTTTGTGTGTTCGTTATAATATTATGATCTAGCTAAACTTTTGACCATCTGTCATGAAAGGTAATTGCCAATTCTAAAGCTTCTGCTCCAGAGCCTGTTCGTATCCGTTGATTATATTCAGGAATGGGAGTAATATGTCTCTTAACTGGACATGCTCGCACTACATGCATGACCTGTTAGCATGCAGGGTTACAACACAGGTGTATCACTCCCAAAGTAACTGAGATTGTCCAAATTTAATTACAAAATTAGTCCTATAGTGAAGCCTTGTATTTTTTATGATTTACAAGTATCTCGTAAATGTTGTTACTGTACCTTTATAATATGACTTGTGTTTGACAGCCCACTCATGGCGTTTCAGCTGATTGCTGTTACAAATGGCAGCTGAGTGACTGAATTCAGAAGGACAGAGGTTGTATAGCTTACTGTACGCTTTTGTGAACTTTTTATCTAGTCTTTCACAAAAGCCCAAAAGATGTTAATCCTCAGTGGTTTTCATTGCCCCAGGGTAACACTGATAGTTCTTACTACATATTTATGTTTAATTGTTTATACATACAGAGCCTTGGTTTGTGGTTGCGTGGTATATTGGCTATTTCGATAGTAGAACTGCTTGACAAAGCTCTGGCCTTCTGTTGCTTGCTTTTCCAGTCCTTATTTGGGTTGACTCAAGGAGTTGGGAGTTTGTATCTTGAACTGTGTTAGTGACCTGTCTAGGATCACGAAGAATTGTAAGGTAATTTTACTGATGCATCTTACAAAGGAGGACTACAGTCAGCCAGGTGGGAGGAGTATAGACAGAGTAGGAGGCAAAGTGAAAAAAATGGGGATCTTTTAGGAAGCCTTACTAAGAGGATTTCACTGTCAAGGCTATGTATGTCTCGAGTCTCCCAGTAGTCAGCTAACAACAAGTGGCAAGGCTGCTGACTAGATATTTTCCAAGAATTAGTACAGATGGTGGAGAAGCTGGAAAAGATTGTCTATGTATGAGCTGAAAGTAAGGGCATGTGAAGAAGAATAGCTATAGGATATGTCATTCTAATTGCATAAAAAACTTAATCCAAAATGATTGTCCTGTGCAACTGAAAAACAGGGTGAGAACAATTAAGGTCTGGTGATTGGGATTTTTACTGTCATGCAGGTGAAAGACTATTATTTTCTAGGTCCCAATCCAAACTACGTAATGTGAATATAACCCATGGAGGAAAATTCAGGTACCTAAAAATAGAGTGGGTGAGTGTTCTTCTTTCTTTCCGTTTATTTTACTCTTCTGCCTGTTACTCCTTCCGTCTCAGAAGATGGGGATTCATGCCAGCACTGGATAGTGTTCCCTAAAGCAATGTTATTCCAAGGCCTAGCGTACCACACCTGCTGAGAAGCTAGTTACTGTGAACAAGAAGCACATGAAAGCTCTTAGGAATATGGTATTACTCAGTCCCTGTTTAACTGAAACCTCTAAATTGTACAGTCTACCTGAACCCACAATAGAGCTTGCTAAATCTGGTAAGTTAGAATGAACTAAAAAACTAAAGAGGTTTTCAAGAAACGCATGGAGGCATGGTAACATGAAACCATTTCTGTTGATCTGAAGAAATAATTAAAAAAAGTTCTTGTTTCTTATTTTTACTTAAAAATGAGAAACATGCTTTCTGTGTTACATTCAGCTAAAACTCTGAAGTAGGAGTTTATTCAAGACAAAATGCCCACTCTGCTGTCATGAATATCATGTAACTTTCTGTTCTTTCTGTGAGCTTTTTTGCTTGATCTTTTCCCTTTCCTATTGAAACCGTTTTAACTAACTGCTCCATCTTGTCACTGAGTCTATACTAACACTTAAGCGTTGTCTGCTTCTTTTGGTGTATGAGAAATAAATAGCTTTCAATTATAATTACTTTTACTTTCAAGTCAGCTTTGCTATATCTACCAAACACTGATGCTCTGAATAAAAAGGAATTATATTTTTATTGTTCAGGGGATAGTATTCCATGTGTAATGTATAATTTAGAAGCTTCTATGAATATTTTCTGAAAAAATATTGCCCCCTATTGTATGGGGAGTTGGGTGTGCAACTTCTCGGTGCTAATGGGACGTAATTTCATAGCACTGAGCTGAGAATCCATCCATTGCTATCTGAAAGGCAGGCTAGGTAAACCTGAAGCCAAGTAGCTTTTGGAAGAAAATATTAACTCATGTTAATGTACAATTTGGGCTGCATGGTTTATGTTGCAATGTGGAATGGGAAAGAAAACTTTGTCTCTTCTTGCAGTAATGCTGAAAGCTTTTCAATGAGAAGTCTTGCCACAGGGCTATTCACAACATTGAGTGTAATTCTCATGCTTGTCTAATATTAGGAATTCGGTCATTTATTATTTTGGCACAGGACATTTAACACATTTTTAAATTGTTCATGTATTTATTGCATGAGTTATAAAAAATATTTGATAGTTGTGTCCGTTTTCTCATAGTAATGAAAGAGGTAGTGTCTCTATTGTCAATGTCTATCATTGCCCCAAACATGTAATATTTCAAAATGCTGAAACTTACCCAGGTCTGGAATTCATACTAAAACCCCCTACTCTTGAAAGAATACCTAAGTTAAGCTAATGAGAATTTCTCTACCACCAAGTTCTGAATGAACAGGTAACGTTGTGAACCTAGCTTTTTTTGTAGTTCTTTGGTATGGTCTAGAGAAATTGGAGAGACTTGTGATCATAGAAATTTTAATGTAGAATCTGAGAGAGGAATATTTGAATAATTGAAAATTAGACTTATAATGTAGTGTAAATGGGTGACTTTTTCATATCCAACGTGCAACGGAGCTGAAAGACAAGGAGATTATGTATGCTGCTGTTCCCCAAATAATGACCTCTTAGTTCCAGACAGTTATTGAAGGTGATTTTTCTATAGTTTTCTTTGCTTTTAATTGGAGAATTTGCTTTTTTCTCTGTATGTTGGAAGATGCTACTGCTCCTTATTTGTGGATGGTTTACTATCTCTTACCATTTTCTTCTTTGTTGACTTCTGATTTTTATCTCTGTTTAGGAAATCATCATCCTTTCCGTATGAAAACATTTTGTTGCAGAGATATTGATGGACCAGTTAAAAAACACATGCATTTAATACATATATTTATGTATAGAGTGCTGTTTTACAGAGGTGGATTGTCTTGTGGGGAGTTGAATTTCTTCAATGGAATGGTCAGTTGCTGTCCAGGTGGCAAATAGAATCCGCATTGCAAGTGTACTTGTAATAGTGTCTTCAGCTGTATAGAATGAAACTATAAAACAATTTTATTGTCTTAACTGAGTTCAAAGGATTCCTATGTGCCCATTATTGCATCTCCGGGAGCAGTTTTTATAGACTATTTAACATTCTCTACCTGTGCAATACACTGTACATTAAGTAGGCATTCTCAGACATTGCTTGTATTTTGATCTTCAGAATGATATAATCAGAGGATAATTCAAATTGAGTAGGATGAAAGGAGGCCTTTAGCCCAATCTCTTGCTCAACCATAGAGTTCAGGCACTGTTTCCATGCATTGGCATGGGAAATGGCATTCTGTCTTGCAGTCTTCCTGCAAACATACTTTTCTCTGCTTTCCGTTAGTTTCAATAAAAATCTGAGGTATAAATAAGGCATTTTATCAAAACATTTCATGTGCAGCTCAATGCATTTTGAAATAATCAAGATATTTAGAGAGAGACAAATTCTAAGAGGAGTACAGGATTACAAATCTCAATGTAATTTTAAAGTTGTAATGAGAGTAAGTTGCACAGGAAGGACTCTTTACAATTATTGTCATGAGAATGAAGTAACACAGTGTTAATGTTTCATGTATTCTGTGAAAGATGATAATAAACTGTACTGCTTTGACCTTATTAATGTTCTGTAATTTGACTTGCTGGCAATTTGCGTTTTTCTTCGGATACAGCCTTAGTAACCTGTGAAGAAGAGGTGGAACTGACAGTGAATCTAAACATAACTGAATACTGAAAAGGTCAAAAACATCAAGAATGATAATTCTGATACCTCCTTCTCCTGACAAAGGTTGTAGCAAAAAGGCGCAGCGTGAATCTGTTGAAATAACAAAGGTTATTACAGAAATGTTTCTGTATTTACTGAGAAGCGTAAACAAAAGCACACTTTTTCCTTGTAGCTCATTGAATACTTGAGTAATGTTTATTTTTCAGCCCTTTATAAATGAATACATACACTGCTCCCCTTTCATTTTCTTATTTTGCCCTAGAAATAGTAGTCTTTTATACTGAAGGAACCCCCTGCTAACTATTATAGAGGAAGGAGACTGAATTTTACACTCTGCAGAAGCTTTCCCAGTTCTGCAGACCAAAAACATTTCTTATGAAATATTTTGTCTATGTAATTGAGTACTTTCTCAAAAATATTGTGATTTGTAACAAGGATGAAAATTTTAGGTTTTTTTCTCTATAAGAAAAGCTTCGGATTTTCCAGGAATTTACAGAACAAAGTTGTGGCATTGAATGTGAGGGCTAAAGGTCTGATTAACATCTTAACAACATTCTTTGATTTCTACTTACTTGACTGAACACTGAATCAGGCAAGTACACCCAGTACTTTGTGATACTCAGCCATGTCATTGATCAGTTTATTCCTGCATCACTGCAGAGTGAAATAAGTAGTCAAACCTCCTGAATAAGTTAAACTTTGTTTTTTGGGGTGTTTTTGAGGTATATGTTGTATGTTAATGGGGATAAAGAGTACATAATATGTATCTTAATTTCCATGCACAAATACATGCATCCAGAAAAAATGCTAAATTATTTTTCTTTGAAGTCCTTCACTTGTTATAGTTTTCAGATAAGGAATGAAATATTTTGTAGTTTCCTGTTGTTTGCAGATCTAAATCTTGGTCAGTTCTTTTCTCATTCAACTGTACTTACAGATGTACGAATGCAGGAAGCTGCTCAAAATTGTATTTCATGTGATGTTTGTAACAATTATTTTTATACTTTTTTTTTTCATTTAGCATAGATATGTATTAAATTTAAATGGATCACTTTTCTTCTTTCAGGTGTGATTCAGGGGTTTACCCTTCAAGGCAACAGAACATTCTTTTCTCAAAGATGCACTTGAATTTCAAATTTGATCATTTCAAATGCTCTAGATACCTTTGGCAGCTGTAGTCCGAAAAGCAACAATAGCAACAAGGAAATGCCATTCGCTATCTGCCATGGAGTAACACACTGAAGGAAGGTGGCAGAATTCTTTTCCTTACCTATTGGGCATCCTTTACCCATTTATGTTTCATTTTATTTGCGGATAAATTGTCTAGTAGGAGTACAAACAAACAGCTTTAAACCTGCCCATTCTTTCAGCAGTGTTTTTTTCTTTACAGTAGCACAGTTGGATTCAAGTTACTGATACCTGTGGCATTGATGTATCTCTTCAGCTTCTTGAGCTGGGCAGTAGTTGAATGTCACCTGGCGCTGGAAAGGATTGTACTTAGAGTGTTTTAGTTTTGCATTGCAGTGGCAGGTGACTTTAGAAGATGGATTGGAACAATGTACAGATTAGTGATGACAATGAAGATGCAGTGTAGAATTCTCTTGGGTTCAAGAGTTTTCTTTATCATTTATATTAGATTCAGACTATTTCTGTGACAGCTCTTCAACTGTAGGATAAGCTTTTTTCTCTAAGGGTGTGTGAATGAGGGACTCAGATCTCAAAGAGTAATTTCATATACCGTCCTTCTCATGAAAAATTCAATTCATGAAAAAAAGCCCAGACACATTTCCATGGAAGCTGAGAAGCTTACATTATTTTGCCAAGTAGGTTGAGCAGTAGCTACATGGTTTCTTCTCCAACAGACAGGTGCTTGGTAAGCCAAGCATAGTTTTATAAATTGCCGTTAAAAATCCTTTGGATGTCAAAGATTTCAGTTTCAGAAATATTTAATAGACTTATCTGCATAGCTTGCATGGGATCAAAGTCTTCAGGCCAATTCATGATATATTAAACTTACGCAAATAATGTATATGGCAGTGAAATGGCTACCTGTCCACATCTTTAGAGGATAGTTAAATTTTTCTTCTGTTCTCAGTCACTATGACACATTTGTAGAGGTTTATTTTAGTGGGACCGTATGGAAATGCTTTCCTGTGTTGCATTTCATACTTCTTATGACTTCAGAGTAGCTATGTAATATGACAGTAAATAATACCAATACACTACAAGATTCACAAAACAAAGTAAAGACAGTGGTTAAAAATAAAGACTGACCATTTTCTGGAAAGCAGAGAGTACATTCATTCTTGAAAGTGATTAACCAAAGGTCTTAGAAAATATAAATATTCTGAGCTTACAGGTGAGACAGGAGAATGCTGTCTTACGCAAAGGGTTCCAGTGCTTTTGAACTGATGAACCGCACATTCAGTTGGACATATAGTTGCAGCTGTGTGCTCTAAAACGCACAACTTTCTAGTATTTGCCAAAATTAATTTTTAATGTAACTTTATGTGGTGTCATAAAAAGGCATTTTCAGACTTTATTTTGCACTTAGAAGTGCTCCTCTTCATGCTTTTGCCTTCACAACTCCACATGCATCTTGTCTCCAGTCTCATTTTATGTCCAAACATACATCTAACCCACAGAAAAGAGTAGTTAGGTCATTTTTATTATTATACATAATTTTACATCTAAATGCTGGATCTAACAACTGAGGCTATAGAAAATTTTATATATGCTGAAGAATCTCTATATATGCTAAGGAATCATAGAATCATTAGAGTTGGAAGGGACCTTAAAGATCATCTTGTTTCACTGCCCCTTGCCCTGGGCAGGGACACCTCCCACTAGACCAGGGTGCTCAAAGCCCCATCCAGCCTGGTCTTGAGCACCTCCAGGGATGGGGCAGCCACAGCTTCTCTGGGCAACCTGGGCCAGGGGCTCACCACCCTCACAGTAAAGAATTTCTTCTTAATATCTAATCTAAGTCTCCCCTCTTTCAGTTTAAAACCGTTACCCCTTGTCGTGGTTTGGGGAGGATACCCCTCGTCCTATCACTCCATTCCCTGATAAAGAGTCCCTCCCCATCTTTTCTGTAGGCCCCCTTTAGGTACTAGAAGGGGCTATAAGGTCTCTCCAGAGCCTTGTCTTCTCCAGGCTGAACAACCCCAAGTCTCTCAGCCTGTCCTCACAGCAGAGGGGCTCCAGCCCTCTGATCATCTTCGTGGCCTCCTCTGGACCCACTCCAAAAGGTCCGTGTCCTTCTTGTGTTGAGGACTCCAGAGGTGGATGCTGTACTCCAGGTGGAGTCTCCCCAGAGTGGAACAGAGGGGCAGAATCAACTCCCTCAACTTGCTGTCCACGCTTCTTTTGTTGCAGCCCAGGATGCAGTTGTCTTTCTGGGCTGCAAGTGCACGCTGCTGGCTTGTGTTGGGCTTCCCATCAGCCAGCACTCCCATGTCCTTCTCCCCAGGGCTGCTCTCAGTCCATTCTAATTAAAATTAACCAGACATCCATTTAAGATGTCTCACATGGCTTGTGTTTTATCACCCCTTATTTTGAGTCTTGGGAGGATGGGACTATGTGAGGAAGATACTTGTTGAAAAAGTAGAGGAAAGTTAATTGACTCTTAAAATATTTTTACCAAAACAGTCTGCAGTTCACTTTCACTGAGTTGTATGCTACTGTGGTTACTGTACTGTTGTCATTTGTTCTGTATTCCTTATAAATACTTAATTTGGAATAGCGTGATGAGGTTTCAGTTATCTAAATATGTATTACAACAATTTTCTAGGGCATCTTGCTTGGCAGCTACTGTAATTTTCTACAGCGTTCAAATGACAAATAAGATTACCACATAAATTATACCGTTAATTTGTTATTAGTTTGTAATTAAAAATGACTTAATCTGTACATTATGGATTTTACAGATGGAAAAAAAATAGACTCAGTGAGAGCCTACTGTAGCTACACAGAAATGGGTTTTGAATAAAGCAGAAGAGCAATGGGGTTGATAAATGAATTTAATACAAATGCACATAGCAGTGATTGCTTGGTATTTGTTAACAGCCAAGCAGTTGACACAGCTCATAGCGCACAGGAACACATTGATGCTAATTCCAACATTTCATGAAGTTATATTGCAAGATTGCGTATTTTTATCTTGTACTCTTCATAGAATACATTTGTAAATCAAAAAGGAATGTTAGGTTTACGTCAAATATCACACAATGCATATTCCATAGGGAATTCTCACCCCACTTTGAAACTAAAGGTATTAACTGCTGCTGCATTTTGAGGTTAGACTGGGTAAATGGGAGGTTGTGGGTGTTGGCCTCTTCTCCCAGGTGAGTGATGACAGGACCAGAGGGAATGGTCTGAAATTGCGGCAGGGGAGGTTTAGGTTAGATATTAGGAGGAATTACTTTCCTGAACGAGTGGTCAGGCACTAGAACAGCCTGCCCAGGGAGGTGGTTGAGTCACCATCCGTAGAGGTGTTTAAGAAACGTCTAGATGTGGCACTTCAGGTCATGCTTGAGTGGCAGAGATTGTAGGTTTTTTGGTTGGACTCGATGATCTTAAAGGTGCTTTCCAACCATGAAGATTCTGTTATTCTGTGATAAATACTCTTTATGTGAGTGCAATATAGGTCCTAAAAAGTATCAGAATGTGTTTAATGAAGGAGAAGAAGGGAACCAAAGGGAATGCAGTAGATATTTGAAACCCCTCGCATTCATAAAACAGATACAGGTGGGACATAAACTGCAGAAGCATATATGTGAGGAAATTGCTTATAAAGTCACAATGTGCATTATCTGGATCTGAAAAGTTTGAACAGCAGCTTCTAAAGATAAAGCTAAATTCCAAGAATGTTCTTTGGTTTAGTGTACTTTATAAACATTTTCAAGTAATCAAAGAAATACATTGTCTCAGTTTCTGTTTTAGAGTTGTACTATCAGGGAAGCGAGATGCTGAAGTACATCCTAATAAATCTTCCTTTTAGTTGACAAAAGGTCTTAGTGAAACCTTAAGGAAACTAGACTGTCTTAAGGGAGATGATATCTTATAGTGAATCATAATAAGAGAATTTTTCCTTCTGAGCTTTCAGTAGCCGAACAGACTTTTAAAGAAAGTGCTATTTAAAAATGCTTTGTTCACTGGGATATTGGATTATGCACACGTTATGGAGATATTTTCAGAGACTGAAATGTTAGATGTCCAGCTGAAAGCTGGAAAGTTGCTTAATAGCAATTGAAAAATTTCTTTGTCATTTGGAAGTTTTTGCGATGTTGAATAATAGTCGCATACAGGCATTTGTTTTTCTTGTTCTCACCCATGTTGACCAGCAGAAGCTGTTCCAAGTGGCCTCACTAGAAATTCCTTCTTATTTAAATGTATTTTTACGTGTCTCAAATGCAAGGTTGACCAATATAGTCCTTTCTAGGGCCAGGCTCCCTTTGCAGCAGCCCTTCTGCTTCAGATGAGTCCCCTCTAGCACCTCCTCCATTTCAGGAATTGGTAGTGCTGCATCTGATGCCAGATGCAGAGCATACGTGGTGGGAGAGAGGTCTTGGTGGTGTGCTCTTCTGCAGGAAGCTATTCCTGCTGGTCTGTCCCTGCACCAAATGAGATCACATGCTGTCACCAGTCTGCACCACATGTTATTCTGGTACTTGATGTGGTGTGCATGCATCTCATAGCATATTGTGTAATTTGTGGGATGTTGTATGTCAGAATATAAGCAAACTGAAGAGACTGGAGGCATCTCTTCAGAGAATAGTGGGGTTTTAGTGTTTCTCTGCTGAAAACAGCTCAAACATTGCTGGTAATACCAAACTAAAATGATAAAATTCACGACCATTCTTTCTTTCTTTTCAAACTTCACTTTGCAAAGTATATTAGAATTGTCAAAAACAAACGTGGCTTTTCTGTGCAATAACACTGCACAAGAATTTGGACAGTTTCTTTAATGGATACGTTGTCTTGAACTTGCAGTAATGCCACAGTTTTTTCTCATCCACATAATTCATGTTTATGACACGACAAAAGAATAATGGTTGAAATGAAGCCTCAGACCAATTCTATTACCTATTTGTGTGATATGAGACCATTTGTCAGTATACGATACTTACCTTTTACCCTTTTTAGTCGGTGAGCATTACACATCTACTACAGGCATTGTGGTACGTTCATATTATTTTACCTTTGTTACTTACATATCTATATGCATAGCTCTTCAGTGTCTGAGCATCCTTCTGTGTTCACTTAATACCTTACATCAGTTACAAACCACTTTACAACTACAATGGGTATGGTTTACAGTGTTTAGGTTTGCTTTGACTAGATGTGCTAGAACAATCTGAATAATGACTATAGCCTGTAGAGGGTTTACTACAGCTTTTTAAACAGAAATATGTCTGTCTGCTGCTGGAGTTCATCAATAAACGCCCCAAGCACATATTAGAAAAACTTTTAAGAGGTCACACGGCTTCAGTGACATAAGCTTCCATTTTCCTGAGGGTAAGACATCATATCAGTGCTTTAAACTTTGAAGTTTTATTAACTTTATTAACTATTAATTTAATTGATGGAGTGAAATTCTCCTAGAGCAGAATCAAGCTGGTTGGAAACTTTGTCCAATGTCATATTTTAATAATCAATAGGGCAACAGACCAGGCCCAGAGTAGACAATAGCTGATCCTAGTAGGGAAGAACTGTTGCGTTCAAACGAGCCATCTGCCTGAATGATCTGTTATACATATATGGATTTCTTATACTTTAGAGACATTAAGAACTCTCCATTAAATTGCAGTCATTATTTTGAAGTTGGAGAGTAGCAGCCTGTGTTCATGGCCGGGGTAGGGTGGGGTGGATTGGGTTGAAACACTCTTCAGCTTATTTGGCAAAGGAAGCTGCTTATGAATTCTCTATTGCAACTACTGGGATAAAATACATTTGTATGTGTAATTTAGTTAATTGCGCCTTCCTGCCATTATCAGACATGATTATGGAATCATTATCAGACATGATTATGGAATTATGGAAATGCAAACCGATTGCCTTGCAATATTCCAGTAAACTGGTTCCAGGCAGTTGCATTTGTGTTTGGAAATATCCAAAGTAAAAAAATCAGATAGCTAGTAGTAATTGCTTAGTATTGTAAGCTTTCAGCAATGCAATTGATCATAGTTCAGAAATAAATCTGATCAAGGGTCATCATCTGGTCACCTCACAGAACCAGGGACCTAAACATGGCTGGCATTTGTCATAAAAATCTAAGGTTGAGGTTGAAGCTTACACTGACTGTGAGGCTCATATAAACTAAGGAGGCGTCCTAACGATTTTTTTTCCTTATTACTGTGGTTTATTGCATTTCTTATTATTAGTATCACACAGTTAGTGTACATCCCATAGGCATTTTCAGTGTACATCCCATAGGCATTTTCAGGTCAAAATCATATTTTAAAAAATAAATTGTTAAACATATATTTATAGGGAAAAGGGGGAGTCCCAAGGTAATGTAAATGCTTATATTTTAGTTTCCAAAAACGAATGAGAACTTGAAGCTTGCATTTTCCTGAAAGTGAGACGAAGATTACATATCACATAGTAAGTGCCTTAGAAATTTAGATGGAAATAGTCATTCGACTGAAGGCTAGAGGAATTTGGGGTGGGAAGGCAAGGGGTTGGTTTTAGGACTTCTTTCTGTCACTTGATTCTTAAAAAAAATAAAAATAAAAAAAAAATTCATCACTTCCCTAGAAGTTCAAAGCAATTCTGCTTGTAATCATGTATAACTGAAAAATGTGTAATTTCAGGGCAAGGGTAAACTGTGGTTTATATGGGTTATGATTTGAAAGATGTTAGAGAATTTATGGTATAAGATGCACTGTGGTCACTAGCTGTAGGCTGGTTCTTGAGAGCTGTGGAGTCCTCCTTTTACTCTTGCTATTGCTGGTGTTTGCAGGAGCCTTACAGAAGTAGCTACAGAATGTTGGCTGCTACTGTCGTTTCCTTCCCTCACCACAGAAATAAAGTGATCTGAGCAGATCTAAATGATATAATGCTTAAAAACTGACAGCAGCCACCTGCCCTAGCATCACCTATTGTTCTTACTGTTGACAAATATAAATACAACTGCATTTTGCTGGGTTTGATTTTGTTGGTTTTCTGTTAGCTTCACTCGTGTTTCTTGAAGTATTTGTTTGTGATTGTTGTAACAACGTGATCTGACTATCAAAAAGTTTGTCTAACATTTCTTTAAAGACTTCTAACTTAATGCAAAAAATGTATTCCCCTTTCAGCAAGGTTATTTCATTTGTAAGATGTGAAGTTAAACCAAAAATGAACTTTGCGCTACTACAGCATCGTGTTCTCATAGCTACTTATGATTGCATTAACATTATTTAACTTGTAAGCCCTCTTTCTCTCCACTTTAGTGGAAGAGAGACCTTAGACCTTTGAATTTTAAATAATTGCTGCATTTTTGAGCTGTTATCTATTTACACTGAAAAAAAAAAAAAAAGAATTCCTGAGCTGTTACAGAAGTTAGAAACAACATAAAAATATTATTTTGTCATTTACTGTACTGTCGTTATTATGTTGTGAAACCTCCTTTGTAATGTTACAACCTTTATTCCTTTAATGGATGCATATTTGAATTTCATGTCTGCAAGAGAAATTGGTTCCTAATGGAAGGTAGGGCTTCAGTCTGTACATTTCATGGTATTGTGGCATTTCTCCACTCAAAAGAATAAGGCCTAAATGATTCAGACAATTTTAATTTCATTTTCAAAAAGTGATTTGAGACACATTGGTTTGTACAATATAACCTAGTACAGAGCTCCTCGCAATTACATTGAACAAACTGTTTTCAGGATTGGTTTTCAGAACAGCTTTGTCAGTACAGCAGTACAGCTAACACAGCTATATTGTTCTCCAGTATCTGAGAAAGCATCTTTGCAAGTATCTGTGGTATGTCCAAATAAATAGTGGCTAGTTTTTGATGTTTTTAGCTCCAGCGTGTAATCTGGATGTACTGTTTACTATGTAAGTATTTTCAAGGGAAACAAAGTTTACGTCACTGTTGAAACTGAGATTAAAATTAGATGTGTCATAATACTGTATAAAGGAATGACCAAACACCTTTCAGAATTGTTTCTTAAAAAAATATTGTATATATACAGTGTATAGTGTATATATACAGGAAGATATTGGAAGTGGTCAACATGGATTTACCAAGGATAAATCACACTTGACCGATCTCCTAGCCTTCTACGATGTTATAACTGGTTGGCTGGATGAGGGCAGAGCAGCAGATGGTCATCTACCTTGACTTCAGCAAGGCTTTTGACGCTGTCTCTCATGGCATCCTCCTTAAGAAACTGAGGAAGTGTGGACTAGACGAGGGGACAGTGAGGTGGACTGAGAGCTGGCTGTGTGACAGGACTCAAAGGGTTGTGATGAATGGAGCAGGGTCGAGTTGGAGGCCTGTAACCAGTGGTGTCCCCCAGGGGTCAATACTTGGACCAGTATTGTTTAATGTATTCATCAACGACCTGGACGAGGGGACAGAGCGTATGCTCAGCAAGTTCGCTGATGATACCAAAGTGGGTGGGGTGGCTGACACCGCAGAGGGCCGCGCTGCCATCCAGCGTGACCTAGACAGGCCGGAGAGCTGGGCAGAGAAGAACCTAATGAGGTTCAACAAGGACAAGTGTAGGGTCCTGCACCTGGGGAGGAAGAATGTCAGGCACCAGTAGAGGTTAGGGGTGGACCTGCTGGAAAGCAGCTCTGAAGAAAAGGATCTGGGAGTAAGACAGTAAATTATCCATGAGCCAGCAACGTGCCTTTGTCGCCGAGAAGGCCAACGGAATTCTGGGCTGCCTAGGGAAGAGTGTGGCCAGCGGGGCAAGGGAGGTCATTCTCCCCCTCCACTCTGCACTGGTGAGGCCACAACTGGACTACTGTGTCCGGTTCTGGGCTCCCCAGTTCAAGAGAGACAGGGAGAGAGTCCAGCGTAGGGCAACAAAGATGATGAAGGGATTGGAGCATCTCCCTTAGGAGGAAAGGCTGAGAGAGCTGGGACTCTTTAGCCTGGAGAAGAGAAGGCTGAGGGGAGACCTGATTAATGTTTGCAAGTATCTAAAAGGGTGGGTTTAAGGAGGATGGAGCCAGACTCTTTTCAGCGGTTCCCAGTAACGGGACGAGGGGTAACGGGCACAAGCTGGAAGATAGGAAGTTCCGATCAAATATGAGAGAAAACTTCTTTACGGCGAGGGTGACAGAGCCCTGGAACAGGCTGCCCGGGGAGGTTGTGCAGTCCCCTTCTCTGCAGACTGTCAAGACCCGCCTGGGTGCAGTGCCGAGTGATGTGCTCTGGTCAGTCCTGCTTTAGCAGGAGAGTTAGACCAGATGATCTCTAGAGGTCCCCTCCAACTCTGAGAAATTCTGTGATAGACAAATGTACAATATAGATAGGTACACATTAGATGTCTATATTATGTAGATATACAGATGTGTATCTCTCACACTCGGTATATGCATATTTATATATTTTTTAAAAAATCTCTTAAAAAAAAAATCTGTTTGACGTTTTCTCTTACATGCAAACTTTAAGTTAGAGCTATCTCTGTATGTCACTGAGGACATTCCTTTATTTGTAATGAGAACTAGCAGTAGGGTACGTGAATTAAAAACATCTTTCAACTAGGGTCTCAAGGAAAAAGCCTTCAGCCTGGAAGAAAAGGTAACAGCTACAGGCTGCTAAAAGTCTGCACAATTAGTGTAGGAAATAAATAAAAAAGAAGCCTAGATTTTTATTATAGAAGCCTCTGGGGACTATTTTGTGATACACATTCATGTATGGGGCTGTAGACCTTGAACACCTCTTTTGTATTCCTCTCAGATAAAAAAATAGTGTGGCATAATGGAAAATCCACATGTTATTCAGGAAATAGAAATCCAGTTTCTCGGGCTGACAGTTTCTTAAAGCTATGAACCTTGATGTTTTAATCTCATGCATTTTGATAGTGCTTGATATTCATAACTGGTCGGTTTGATAAATTTTTAACAGGGAAGTTGAAGATGATGAGAAAACACACGGTGGGCTTTGCATTTTGCACCTCAAGCCTTCAGGTTTAATTTTCACTTTCTGCACCACGAACGTTCTTTGGAGGAAGACTGGATCACGTCACCCTAATCTGCTTCAATCCATTAAAACAGAAACTGAAACCAAACCAAAGCAACAAAAAAAACCCAACCTGCAGTGTTAGCTTTCCAAAACCCCAGTTGTAGTAAAGGCAAAAATATCAGTGCTTGAAATTCAGAAGAGATCCATTTAAAACCAATATAAATATATGTTTTTACTTATCATCTCTGGGATAAATCCTGTCATTTCTGCATAAGTGAAATAAGAAATATATCAAGATGGGAATACAGTTTAAATATATGCATGTCCTAGTTGCATTATTATGGAAAGAAAATATCGTGAAGTAGCTTGAAAGAGAAGGCCAATAAAAAATTAATCTGAGACACGAACTTGGAAACACAATTCAATTTATTTTAATCTGTAGTATTGCAAATATTTGTAATTCAGAAAAAATTATTAATATGAGATTGGGGTTCACAAGTTGTTTTTGAAATGAAACCCTTAGCTGTCTTTGTGCAATTGCAACATTTTTTTCTGTTGCATGAACCTATTTCAATTAATATACATATACACATTAACGGTCACACAAGTATCACAATTAAGAGTGTGCTACGTGCCATTGTATTTACTCAGATGTGCATGTGGGTTCTAACGCTTTGTTTTCATTAAGTATAAATTAAAAGTAGTGATTATAGAATGATGACATAAGTTAATTGCTCAGGAGAGAGAGCTAGTAGTGATAACTCACGTTGGATTTACTGCATTAATGAGAGGGAAGGAGGAGGAAGAAGCAGAATAGCCACCTCTAGTCTAATAATATCTCGCATATAGTGTGTTTATGGAATTCTGATGCTCTGTGTATTGCCACTGAATTCATTTCACTCAACGTAATAATCAAATGTTTACATAGCTTTAATAAAAAGGTCTGAATGACCTGCTGAATTACGTTGCTGCCACATTTTCTCATTATTAAGAATATCACTGATATTAGTGAAGTGTTTCTCATAGTTTTTCAGTTTGTGAGGGGGTTTTAATTTAAATGCTACTATGCTATTTTTAGAGGCTTGATTCCCTATGAAAAACCTGTGCTAGAAAACTCGTGATGTTCAGACATGGTAACACGTTGAATCTTTACAAATGCTTATGAAGACAGCTGGTGCATGGAAATATTACAGTTTAAAAGAGCTAAGGCTTACCCAATTTTCTGTTACTTCTTGTGTGAACTATTCTTGGAGAAAGGATTCACAAGCATTTTAAGCTGTGGTTTATGTTATTTAGGAGTTCCTACTGTTTACCATCTGTATATTTGCACTTCTTGTTTAAATATATTACTATTTTATAAGATGTAATTACAAATGAATGACATACTTTTAACGGGAGATAATGTCTTGCTTTTTTTTTAATTCCTGAGGTATAAAATCTTGTAAATTAAAATTCCATTCCTGCACATCAAATGTTCAAATGTCCATTTCTACAAATCAAATACACAAAAGAAAAGAACCTGACTAATAATTAAGGATGATTTTTTTTTTAAAGAAAATGCAAACGTTTTTGAGGTATGTATTGTTATAGTTGCTATTTTCTGCTGTGATTACGTATTTTGTTGCTTTAGTTATTTCAGGGACCATTGTTTGTCATATCAGACACGTGCAATTTGTAGTGAAAACATGATGTTTTCAAGAACAGCTTCTGGATGGCTCGGTGACAGAGAGCTGGTTGGGTGTCTTGTCTGTGGGAGCGCCCCAAATGCGATGAGTCTGGCAAGGTATTCATGCAGCTGTGGCCATGCCAGGGCATTGGCCCAGACCTTGTCCACTAGCCTAAAACAAGACTTAGGAAACCTCTGAAAGAAGAATGCACGTCTGTTCAGTCTATTGGAAACTCTTGAGGGAGAATACATTGTGACTATAAAAAACCAAAACTTTATAAAAAACATACTGTAATTACTAAGGATTCAACTGCTTCTGGAACATCTTAAAAATGTTTTGATACTCTTCTGTCTGTGTAACATAAATTTAAATTGTCAACCTGGTGGTTTTTGTTACTGTTCTGTTCTTGTTTTAAATGAACGATCTCTTGTAGAGTTAGTTCCAAATGTGTGAACAGTTTCAAATAAACAGATCTGTTTTGGGACCTTATTTGTAGAATGCAGATGATGCTTTCTATAAAATAATATTTTCTAGATAACAATTTAAGATTGCCCACTGGACTTTAACGTATGGATGTTAATACATATATTCTACTGTCTCCTAATACTGCTATTCAGAATTCTTAGACATTAGGTGTTAACCTGTTACTGTAATACAATGTGAGTTACTTTTATAGAATCGCACTGGCGTACCATTCTGTCTTAACTAAATGTTAACAGCTAAATGTTTTGTGTGTTGTGTCAGAGATGGAAGAAAAGCACTACCCTGTCTTTGGTGGCTACAGATTGCATGGGATTTTATATATATGCATGGAATGATGTGTGGCCTCAACTTAATAGACTAGGTTTTGGACACTGGATATTGCTTTCTGGTCCTGCGTTGTCTTTGGCCGGATAATACTGCTTTTTTGGTGCTTCAGCTTCCACTTCTGCGGAAGTGTGATATGATTTACCAGGCATTTTTCAATGGCTTTGGAGAGTTTTTTTTTCCTTCAGATTTTTTTTTTTTTTGTGTATTTATCCACAAGTACTTTGTGTTTTGTGTTGTTTTGTGGTTTAGGGTTTTTTTTGTTTTTTTTGGTTTTTTTTCATTATGACTACATTTTCTTCACTTAAAATTATTTTTTCTCTCCCAGTTTTGCCAAAACCACTTTTCTTTTTGTATTTTTCAGGCAGTAATGTTGGGGCGGTGACCCAAACTCAAGTCCAAATCAAATTTTAAAAGTCAGATTCCCCCATGCTCAGTTATTTTAGTGGTTGTTTTCAAAATAAGTAATAGTACCCAAAACCCCACAAGAATTGGAGGCTTTCCAATGTGTTCTCATTGATGGAAGCATGTGACGAATGTTTAAACTTCTACTTTACTCTCTATTTAATTCATTAAAATCCAAGTATACTTAGAGGAAGGAACGTGAGAAAAATAAGTTTTGTCAAAAACTATGTAAGCATGCTGACTTCCAAATTTAGAGAAGTTTAGCAATATTTGCATTGGCAGCTCATAAATAATTCAGTTGTTTCATTGCTATTGACAATAAAAATATTCCTAAAAGGGACAACTAACGGGTTATAAAGACAAATGCTATATTTTGGTCCTCTGAAGTGCGTTTTTGACGAGCAGTGTTGCAGTCCTTCAGTCAACTTCTTGGACATGCAAAATGCCAAGATTTTAGCATGGTGTGATGAAGATAGGAAACTTATCATGAAGTATTGTAGCAAATTGTATCATAAAAATTCGTGTTCCCTAAGGAACATACATGTGAAGGCTTTTTGTCTCATTCAAAAGGCATAGTCAGCACTTCTTTTAATGTGTGTTCTTAGATGAACAATGGACCTAAACATGAAATACAAGCCATATGAGTACTGACTTCTGGGAGTTCATTTTGCCATGTAGGCTCTCACTTTATCTGTCAGGAATAATACGATATTCTTATTCCTCATGGAGCAATAAGGAAATGGATCTCCTTTCCTGTTAGCAAATCTGTGATCTGGACAAGACGGTTAGCACCACTGGTAGCAACTTCTACCTATCATTAAAATACAGTTACAATTAGCTAGTGGTTTTCAGTAAGATTTAATGTATTAAACTACACATTTGACTCGGCTCTGTTCTCATTTATGTTTATTCCAATGTATGTGAGCATTCTGAGTCCGGATATTTCTCAGTGACCCAATTTGAGAGAAACATGACACAGTTTTTCAATACTTTATTACTGCCCTTCAGACAATTAAACTCTTAATGTAGACTAGGAAAGATAAATCTTACCTTCCAATAAAAATAGATAAATATTAACTTTCTAGTAAACTTTTCAGTTATTTCATCCTTTAAAATCTCCTTTTTTTGATACCAGTTGAGTATTTGGAGTGCCTTTGAGTAGCTATGTTAAAGACCAAATTATGTTCGATATGGCAATATGAATATTACGTTGACGGCAAGCTCCTGTTGGCTTCATTGGAAGTAAATCTGTAATTCTGAAAGATGGTTCTGTACTGCTGTCTCGCTCTGGTCAATTCCTGATCAATGCAGTTGCTGATGGGAAATATTATATGTGGTAAGATAGTCTATTGAATAGAAAAGAAAATAATACTGCTCAGCATGAAGGAAAGCTTACATTAAAAAGTGAACTGAAAATAATTAAATACACAGAAATAGAATAATTCTCTTTTTAGCAATACTGTTCATTTAAGATACTACATTAAATGTAAAATTTAAATTAGTTTCTATCGGGTATTATTAGAATTTGTGGATGGGAGAAGACAGTCTCTAAAAATATTAGTATTGGTATTGCTGCTGGGGATAGTTTTAAAAATAGGATACAAAGCATTTTTCTCTCTCCTGAGAAATAGGATGGTGAAAAAAATAATAATCACACAGTGAAATAAAAATAAGAAAAGGAGAATACTAAGAATGGTATATGATTCAATAACATTCCTGAATTGCTTTGTTGGCTAGCTAATGAAGCATGGTGCCAAATTTCAATGCTGACATAAGTCAGCATATCAGCATATCACCAGCTAGCATTTACAACAACAGGGTTACAGGTCCAGGAAAGGGGGACTCTTAACTAGTAAATACGTTTCAAAAAAGGGGGAAGGATCAAGTGCATTAGTTTCTGTTCTCTGTAAATACCAGGTTTCATGATTGCTGCTGCATTTGTTACATTAATTATGCTGTCTGCGGGGGGTCTGATATATCATTTGTTACAAATACACAAACACAGACTTCCCCAAAATTATAGTTTAAAAGGCAACGTTTCTTTTTCTGTGACAATATTCTTAATAAAACTATGGCATTCCCAAACTTTAAAAACCAGAATTATTCCTATTTTCTTATTTGAAATATTGCTGGTTTAAATTCTTAGTGGTGCAGTTCAGTTAGTTCCATGTGTTGTAATTACCTTGTTTCCCTCACAGACATTCAGGTTTCTGTGTGAGGAAATCTGCATATCCATTTAATATCATTATCCTAATGACCACATATGGTCATTATTTCAGTTGCTAATTATTTTTAACAGGTCATGTATAAATGTACCATTAGACTTAAAAAATACACCTATTTTTAATATGTCTTACAGCAAAGTACTAAACTACTAATTTTGCTAAAATTTTGCCATGGGTTGTTTGAGATGATGATAGCAAAAAGTAATTTCAGTCTTAAATATTTATTATTATTTTTAATCGAAACTGATAAGTAAATATAATAAGGATTTCGTAGCTATGAATAGAAGATCAGAAAACAAACATCTGACTTAATCCGATTTGAGAATAAATGGAATGTTCTGCTGTTTATCAGTCCTGGAGAAAATAGCTTTGATACCGATAATACCACAGAGACCATGTGTAATGAATGAGATGGTTTTTTTCCTGGTATTAGGTAGTACGTATATTAGGCTTTTGAATTCCTCAGATTATACTCTATCATAGACATAAAGAAAAAAGAGATGAAAAGAGATACAGGCTTAACAAAGTTGTATTTAACTAATCTGGCAACTATACATCCAGACGAGCTTGCGGTTGTCAGTTGCTTCATGGCTCTAAAATCTCTGCTCCTGCCATTTTAAAGAGATTGAACAGGATGAAGATACAGAATAATGGTGGCAGTCTTCCTGTCTGCAAAAAGCAAAGATAAGCGTAAGAATCTACTAGAATAAAGATCTGATTTTACAGTGATCACCAGGAGCTTTTTTACAGTACTTAAGTTTCTGTATCAAGTTTCTGTATTAAGATTAAGTATCACTGCAGGAGTGATAGCGCTTTAGTTATTTTGAAGCCAAAGCAGAGTTCAGAATGCACTCCTGCTATCTTGCAAACTCAAAGGGGAAAAAAATAAATCCTTCATTCAGAGTTACGAATTAATGCATCTGATTTAGTTAGATTATTTTCTCTACAGCCTTTCAAAGGACAGACTATTGAAAGTTTCTGTGAAAATTGATGGTTTTCTTTCTCTGAAAGCATAAATACTTAGTTTGTTTTTCATTAGTTAATTTTAAATACAGTAATCAGGTTTTCTAGGTGACCAAGCGTATTTGTATATGATGAAAATAATGATGAAAATAATCAATGGAGAATGGTAAGAGTAGAGTAAAAAAATAAACTAAATTTACTAGCACAATATGTTATTGACCTAGTGAGATTAGATTGTATTCCCCATTGCACTTCAGGGAGTGTAATTTAATCTGTACTTACTTGCAGTCGCTTAAAATACTCTTCTGGTTCTTAATATACCAAGCATCTATTAAAATTGCTCCCCTGTCCTTAGAAGCTGGGCCTTTTTAGAACAGGCATCTACAGCAAGTCCTTTTCAGTTTCAGAATGTATGTATTAGTGCGTGTGGATAAATCCAGTTCTTACATGTTATCACACAGTCATCGAAGAATTGACTCAGTGGAACCTCTGGAGGTGATCAATTCTAATCTTCCACTCAAAGTGACGCTAATACCAGCACTAGCTCAGGTCAGTCATGGATTTGCCTAGCAGAGCCATGAAAACCTCCAAAGATGGAAGTCATATAATCTCTGTGATGCACTACCCACCTGTTGAAAAGATTTTTCTTAGTGTCCAGACTCAAGCTACCGAACTGAAGTTTGTTGCGTTATCTTAGGCTTATGAAAAGAGTTTGGCTCTGTCATCTTGCAGCTACTCTTCAAGTAATTGCAGGCTACAGTTAGGCTAGCTCTTAGCCTCTTTGCCAGACTCTGCAAGCCTGTTCCTCTGCCTCTGCTCAGCAACTATGTGCGTTAGTCCCCTTATCACCATGGGAGCCATCTGTTGCACCTTCTTCAGTTTTACAACATCCCTTTTAAACTGGAGGACAACCTAACCGGGATGGTTACAATCTGTCACTTTCTGAGAGAAAACTAGCAAAATAGCTGGTCTGAAAGACCAATTACTCATGAGAAAACCTGAAAATATCTACCCATATACATTACCTTTTTATACTAGCTCTACTGCTTCTGGTATTTCTGTCAAGTATTAATACTAGATACATGAAAAGGATTTAGAGATATAGGTTTTTTGCATTAATCAGTAATATTAAATTAGTTGGCTAAATATTGCTGTGTTGGCAGAAATTCAAGACAGTCTGAAAAGGAGGCAAAAAAAGGATCTCAGCTTGAATAAAGATACTGGTCTGAGTTCCCATGAGGGGATCTTTAATGAGGAGGCAACTGTAAGGAAGTGAAGCACTTTTTGTGGAGAATATTTGCAAATATACTGGGTCAGGCAAATTTTTAGACTCCTTATCAGAGCTGTGGTTTCTGCTTTGGGAATGGTTTTGAAAATGTTTTCAGGGATCCTTTATTAAGAACTATTTTTTTCTGATTTGCTTTTATTGGGGTGGCACTTAAGAAAAGGGCTAGGAAAAAGCTATTTCTTGTAGAGAGACTCTAGGGAGATGTATTTTAAATCTTGGGATTTAACTTGTTTGCCTGTGTTCGAAACAAGGTATTGATTGCCACTATAATCAAAGAAAGATTTTATCGGTTCTCACAACCAGTTTCACCTATAACTTTCCAAGTAAACAAGGCAAGTGTTAGTGAAATTACTTTCCATGCTAGAATAGGAGTTGTATTTATTGATGCTTCCCAGAGTCATCTGGACTTTGTGTGGGATAAAAGCTCTTCTCAATTGCATTTCATTATGGAGTGGCTTTATGTGACTAATGATTTTGAAATACATAGCTTAAAACTATTATTGTATATTACTTACCTAACTGCATATATGCAAATATTACATTTAAAGATTTTAACAGTGCGTCAATGAATATCCTAGAATTATTTGGCTTATTTTGATTTTCAAGTGTTCATTTTCAAGTGTTTAAATCTTTCATTAAGTCCTTTCATGCATGTTTATTCCCATTAGATTTTAAATATACTTTCAGTCGTGGTTTTATTCAGATATTCTACAAATATCTGAATCACAGAACTGTAATTATCGTGTATCTGTAAAGGAGGTAATAAAATAGTTTTAAGAATCCCTTTCTATTCAGAGATCCTTTAACGCTTGTACTTCAGAGTGACATAACTGGTCTTTAATCTGAAAAGTCTTAATTTTAAACCATGGTGGACTGATCCTGGTCAGCAAGTAAGGACTCACCAGCCGCTTGCTCACTCAGTGGGACTAGGAGACAGTTGGAAGAGCAAAAATGAGAAAAAGTCATGGTTCAAGATAAGGACAGTATAATAAGCAGAGGAAAGAGAAGAAAGAAAAACCTGAGTGATGCAAAGACCTCCCACCAGCAGACCAATGCCCAACCAGTCCCCGAGCAATGGCTGCCCTCATCCCCATGCCCCGCTTTTATTGCTGAGCATGTTCTATGGCATGGAAAATCCCTTGGGTCGGCTGTCCTGGCTGCGTTCACTCCCAGCCTCTCACCCACCCCACTCTACTCACTGTGGGGTAGAGTGAGAAACAGAGAAAGCCTGGAGGCTGTGCTAGCACTCTTCAGCAATAGCTCAAACACCGGTGCAGTATAAATACTGTACTGGTCACTAGCCTAAACACAGCCGCATATGGGCTGCTGTAAAGAAAATTAACTCCATCCCAGTCAAACCCCGTACATGAACATATTTGTCTTTATTGAGAATGCAGGGACTGATGCAGTTCCCTATCTGAACGGCACTACCTCAGATGGGAATACAATTATTCAGTCATATAGCAGTGTTTGTTATCAGGTTTTGCTCAGGTTAATAATAGTGGAACAGAATCATAAAAGGCAGATCAATTGTTTTCCTTAATCAACAAATCCACCTCTGAATTTGTTTTAGAGTAAAATCATATTTATAGACTGAAAATCACGAGCAAAACTTGCCTGTAGTTTACTCAATAATTACTGAGGTTATTGTGTACAGATGTGTTAATGTTGCATTGCCACTTGTGGGTGCTGCTTTTCATTTCACCTACTGAAATCTATATTTGTGTGAAATATCACTCTACATTCTGGAAAGAATGTAATTCAGCTCCTTCTAATGCCAGACTTCTGAGCATTATAGCAATATTATGATCTTTGGAAGGTTAAGCTCTGATTCCCAGTGTTTTATATTATTATCTGTATAATTTGGCTAATATGGTCAGTCCTTTTGACTCATGAAATATCAGGTGTTTTATAAGAGAATTTATTTTCTGTGATGTATTTCACTTTAAGGAAATTATATTTTAGCAGCAAGTCATTTGACTGAATTCAAACTATTGGTTATTGCCCTTTTGTGACAGTACAGAATTGCGTTATGCTTTATGACTTTTCATCTTCCTGAATAATGACATTTCTGTTTAACACACAAACCATGACAGAACTTCAATCAAAAATGCTGACTACAATATAACGCTAGGGGGTTAAACAGAAATTCCTGAGAGAATACTAAAGCATACGCATTTTTACGTTTATGGATGCTGAACCAAATCCATTTTTTTTTAAATGGATTTTTTTTCCTTTATTAAATGATGGAGCTGGCCATATATATTCTTGTCATTAATCAATAATTTCTATTGTTTTTAATTTTATGTTATGACAGGCTAGAAAGCACGGCTGACTTAGAGAATACTAACTTGATTCAGGTAAATTATTGCCAAGGGATGGTGATTTATTATGAAATCTGTGAAAGACGAGAGTCAGTCTTCCCACCCAACCCTTTTTTTTACCAAGCAGAGTCAGATTTGCAAGTAATGAAAACAAAAAGCTTCCTCTTGAGTCAATTATTTCAATCTCAATTAAAAATAGTGTCCTTGTCAGAAAGTATTTAATATAAGCAGTTCTGCTGGAACAAGTCTGGTGCTTTGTCAACTTAACACCTATCTTAACTTTCAATGGTATTAATAAGATAAGACTGCCTATACATAGGCAGGGCATAAATATGTATAGGATCAGAATCCCATGTTGTACTTAGGGATATGCAGTAACGCTGTCTGCTGGGCTGGCTACAAGTTAGACCATACCCTCTGTCATATGATACTCCAGACTATGATAAATGTTAATCTGTATTTTTCTTAGTACCAAAGACAACTATTATTATAAAATTATCCTTTTTATTTATAAATATATTTTTACTTTGGTACCAAAAGTATGATATATTGTAGAGATACCTTATGTTTTAATTTGGTCACTCAGCAATAAATGTAACGTTGTATTTACCATGTTCAGGACTGCTTTTTGTATATCAATCTTTTGATTAATATTTAGGTTTGCTGTAAAGAATGTGTCATTTATGAGGTCATTTATTTAAGAGGTAGCTGTTGGTGCAGGAATACAATAAATAATAGTGATTCCTAGTAAAGTGTTCAAAACAAACCTGAGAATCAAAATAGCAGCTCTTGGCAGAAACAAGGCACAAGTTGAAAACGATTGTCTCTCTAAAATGTTTGAAGATCAGTTAAATAAAAAGATTGAAGGTACACTAATTGAGCTCAGTTTGTCGTATTTTCCATCTTTTAAAGATCTATGTAGTAAAAATAATTCACTAAATAAAAAACCAAAACCCCTACATGTTTCTTTTTCTAGCTGTTTTAAAACAATGAAAGTAAATTTCCTTATGTATAGCAGGTTTGCAATGTTGGTTTGCATAGCTAGAATTTGCTTGATTTCTTGAAGCTTAGACTAAGCAACAGAACCTGTGTGATACAGTGATGTTGGTATTGGGGGTTTCTGGTGATTTTGTTTCAATATCTTTTTATTACATCTGAACATTAATAGCTAAAAATTCACAGCTATCTTGCTATCTTATTTTCCTGAAATCATTAATTCTTGACTATGTTAATACCTTATTTAAAAAAAAAAAGAAAACTCTCAGATATAAACAGAGTTTGGAAGTTGGTTACTGGTTGTTTTTCCGTGTATGTTACGCACTGATAAATTTTTAATCTCAATGTGATTAAAGTTAATGAATAAAAGTAGTCCAGTTAGTTGCAGTAAACGGAAAGTTATTAGCTCTGTAGAAATAAAATAGCTTGGTCTTCAGGCTCTTGCACTTTCCGGAACTTCATAGAGATTGAACCAGTCATAACTCACTAACGTATTCCTACGTATGTTGAGTAGAAGGAAAGATATAACAAAGGAGTACTATACAAGATGAAAATTCAGATGAATCAGTGGAATGAAAGGTAAATGAAAAGGGAACCCAGTAAATCCTAGTTTATGTGCATAGCAAGTGTTAGTTAAGCCTTAGATTAGGGTTTCAGTCACACTTTCCCTTCAGTGTGACTATTTCTGTGCTTTAATGTGAGCATGAGAATAAGCGTTACCAGATCTGGGCAAATGCACCTATCAGCTTCAATTTATGGAATGGATTACATGCTTCAGCATGGTATATTACATTGGAAAGTAATGAACCAAAGCACTTTGGCTTTAGCTGTAATTAAGCAGAACTCTTAAAGATGACACTGGCTGGCTGCATCTGGATTCTTGACTGCACAGACTGGTTTGGTTTGGTTTTAATCTCAAGATTGGGACAGGATCCCCTGGGAAACTACCCTCAGGGATGAAGGAGCAGAAGAGAGTTGACAGCTTTTTAAAGACATTTTTTTGACAGCACAAGAATTCTTGATTCCCAGGTGTAAGAAATCGGGCAGGGAAGGCAGGAGACCAGTGTGGATGAATAAGGACCTCCTGGTCGAACTAGAGTGTAAGAAGGAAGTGCACAGGCAGTGGAACCAAGGACATGTATAGGGACATTACCAGCATGTGTAGGGATGGGATCAGGAAAGCTAAGGCACAGTTGGCATTTGGAATTAGGCAAGGAATTTGAAGAACAGTAAGAGCTTCTACAGGTATGTGGTTTAGAAAAGGAAGATTGAAGAAAATGTACCCCCCCCACCCCCGATAAATAAAACAGGAAGTCTGGTGACAACTGACATGGAGAAGGCCGAGATGTTCAACAGTTTTTTCTGCCTCAGTTTTCACTGGCAATCACTCTTCCCACATCTTTCAAGTCTCTGAATGTCAAGGCAGGGACTGGGTGAACCAAGAACCTCGTATTGTAGGAGGAGATCAGGTTTGAGACCACCTGAGGTACCTGAACCTAAACATGTCCATGGGACTCGAAGAAATGCATCCCAGGGTCCTGAGGGAATTGGCAGATGTAGTTGCTAAGCCATTCTCCACTATATCCAAAAAGTTGTGGCAGTCAGTCAAAGTCCTCAGTGACTGGAGAAAAGGGAATATTGCGCCTGTTTTTAAAAGGGGTAAGAAGGCGATTCTGTGATTCAGAGATGCTTGACTTGGAGAATTTGAGAAAATGTTTTCCATATAAAATAATCAGTGCATCCTAAAAGGAAGTTTTGATAGATTTGTCCTTGTCTGTGTTGATTTAGAAAGTGTGCTATAGGATGGTGTTTCTCAAGAACTTTAATTTACTCAGGCAGGTAAGATGGTATGCATTACCACTGAAGGCTTTTTTGTTGTAATTTCACATAGAAGTACCTCAGTCCAGCTCTTGGTGACCATACCTTTAAAACCTAAAAAATCCAGTAAATACTTAAATGTGATTCTTTGCCTTGGCTGTTCATTTTCCAGTGATCAGTCTCATGTTAGTGATCAGAAGCATGTAATTTTTGTTTATAGGACAAGATTTTTTAACATATTCTTAGGCTCAACAGTGCATAAAATGACTTATCTTTGGTGCCTGAAGCGGCAGCTGTATACTAAAATGAGAAAGAACAGCAGGCCAGGAAAGTTATGATCAGCCCACCATGCAGTATCCTACACTGTATAGGTACGTTAAAAACTTAGCAAGTACCAAATAATTTATTGGTGTTTGAATATTTGTGTTACATACATTCTAAAAGCTTTTTAGTATACATTATAAATAGATGAGTATGTATGTGTGGACTATATTTTTACATTTTGAAGTGTGTTTATATCAGACTGTATACAGAACCCTTTCTAGCTGAAGTCTAACAACAGCTGAAAGTATGCGACTAAGGAATAATTCAAATGATATTTTCTGTGTATTTTATTACTGTAAAACGTTAAAAGCTGCTTTGTTGTCTTCTCTATAGCCAGCTGTCTGCATAGATATTTACAGATAGATATATTAAAATATTTAACTCATCTACTTATAAATCATCATTAAAAGGTAGCAACTTTATGAAAGTAAAATCAATACAAATTGCATATGGCTCATGGGATAGATTTTATAAACTCGGGGTTTTTTNNNNCACCTAAAAAATTTAAGCCTCTTTTTTTTTTTTTTTTTTTTTTGCAATTCAATTTTAATCTTTCAAGTATTATACAACAGGGACTATTTTTTCCTCACTGTGTAATTTCAGTTCCCTTTTTTGCTGATAGTATTTATGATTGTAAATAGAGTTATTAAAAAAATAGACAAAATTTGCTGAAGTGATTTGCTGAGGAGGCTCCATGTACATAAGTAAAAGATGCTTAAGTAAACTTAGAACTTTGGAAAATATTCTCCTTGATCAGTTCTTTCCACAGTGAGGATTATGAAACCTTACTTGATTATAAAAAATATAAGTGAAGTTGTGACCCTGGAACAGATTTAATTTATGTTCTTTTTGTCATGTGGGGCTTCGTGAAATAATCAGTCCATAAGTGATGTTACAATAGAAACGATTTAGGAACTTCTGCTGTAAAGTGTTTAATTCTTGTAAGAATTTGTCTAGTGGGATTTCTTGGTTTTCTTTACTGATTTTGAAGTTTGATGGTTGTGTGGTCCTGTATGTCCAAATCTATCTGTCGTATGGAAAGGGAATAGATGTGGCCTGTAGTTGCTTGCAACCGGTATTTTGGAAAATGTTTGAAAAACAGTTATGGTGGAATAATAGTGATTTCAATACCAGCAGAGACGGTAAATTCCAAGTGTTTGTCAGCAAGTTTCCAGAGTGCAATCTATAGAAAAATGATATTGCTGAAATATTTATACATTAATTCCTTAGTAAAAATAGTGAATACATTTGTTAAACTTGTTCTAACTTTTGTGCTGTTTTGTTTAAAGTATAACTTCATTGTTGCTAAATCTGTATTAGTGAAATTTGTCTGAGACTTCTGAAGGCCATTAACTTGCTTGCAAAGTTTCTGCATTTTTACATTACCCAAGGAATGGAGTTGCCCATTAATCATAAGACAAAGAGCCACTATTCGGCGTGACACTAAGGCTATGTATCTTAGTCAAGAATTTTACACCAGTCAAAGTGGCTAGAGTAAAATAATTTCAGAAGATAAACCATAGAGGGCTCTAACCTTATTAAAATATGTCAGTAAATAATAGTTGTTTGTTACTGGTTTAATTTCAGAAATTTCTTAGGTATTTAGTTAAACACTTAGGGGGACTAATTGTAAATGATATATACTCGTTGTTACTTTGGTTAATAAAAATGGTAATACCTGCGCAAAACTGAACTGCTTTCAATGCCATAATGTAATTACAGCATGGAAACAGCAAAATAAAGCAACAGCAAAACCCTAGGTATATGTAACTTCAGTTTAAACTTCTTTCAGAATGAAAAATACTGTCTGGGTGTGGAGACCACTTTAAAACTGGGCAGGAAAACTATCTTACTCTACTGTTCACTTGGATTAATTAATTAAGTATGTAAAACGGTACTAAGCTTTTAATGTGAACGTGTTAATAGAAAATATTGTTGTTTTCCTCAGATAAGTGCTGCTCTTAACAAAAGAAAGGCTTGGACTGCAACTGGATATAAAACTTTCGTATCAAAATTTTTGAGTGTGGCTGTGGTTATCCAGGTGTCTTAGACCAGAGACGTCTATGCAAAAAAGAGAACTTAAAGTTTCTCTCCTGAATGTTTTCCTGTGTTTTCACAGTGGTAAAGCAGCTCTTAATTTCTCAGGCGAATGTGTCATTGCAGTGAATCTCAGCCTTTGGTTCTGAATTAAAATAGGAATGGATGTCTAAAAAGAAGAAGTTGCAGACACAAAGGACTCACGGTGGATAAGCTCATGGAGGACTGTCTCCCATGGCAGGGACCCCACACTGGAGCAGAGGAAGAGTGTGAGGAGTCCTCCTCTTGAGGAGAAAGGAGCAGCAGAAACAACGTGTGATGAACTAACCGGAACCCCCCATTGCCTGTCCCTTCCGCTGCTCAGGGGGAGGAGGTAGAGAAATTGGGAGCGAAGTCGAGCCCGGGAATTAATTTTCCCCTAGTCAAGTCTGTTTTGTCTGTGATGGTAATTGCTGAGTGATCTCTCCCTGACCTTATCTCAACCCGTGAGCCTTTCATTATATTTTTCTCCCACCTGTCCAGCTGAAGAGGGGAGTGACAGAGCGGCTTTGGTGGGCACCTGGCATCCAGCCAGGGTCAGCCCACCACAACAGGAAAAATCAGCTTTGAGGTGATGCACAGTGCCTATAAAATGTTTTCTACATATAAAATACCAAGTACTTTCAAATGCAAATGACATCAGTTTTAAATTATGCGAAGTAGGCAATTCCTGTTTCGTGGAAAATAAATAATTTATTTAGTAGAATTTTTAGAAATTGATGGCTGATTTTGAGACTTTGGGAGAAGCAAAGCGTGTTCTTTATAACAAATTAAAATAAACTTGACCAATATTCAGTTAGAATATATAGCAAAATAACTCTATGTAGTAGAAGATGGCAACCCTCACCTAACTCTCCAAAAACTAAAATCAGATTTTTAAGCTGTTTCTGAAACTATTGTTTCTTCTGAAGCTATTGTTACTTCTGAGCTTTTTCCCTTTACGTATCTGTACTGATTATTCATATCCTGGGTAAATCAAGACAAAATTGTGGCAGAGCTAGCTACAGGTGTCATTACCTACCCTGGAATAATGTTGTGTCGTACTTACGTATTTATATACTTATATTCAGGACTAGAAAAAAATTGTGGAGTCAGAAAACATTTTGATCTGTGACATTCGTGTTTGAATTTAAAGAGAGGTAGGAGAGAGTCTTATAAATAATCATAACCCAATGGTCATTTTCATGAATTGTCTACTTATTTTTCTTTTTCCTATATTAGTCTTGTTTCATAAGAAACTAAGCTCATATGATTACACAGCCTGGCCTGCTGGTTGTCCAGTATGTTCACATACTGCAGTTTTAATCTGGAATGTATACCTGTGTGAATCCTTTTATATGTCATTTATTTTCACTTTATAGACAGACTTTTGCTCTGTTAACATTGCTGCTGAATAGTTGTTGGCATGATATTCATGGTTATTGATGTTATATGCCTGTATTTGCAGGCCGTTGTCTTAATTTTTTTGTGGTAAATATAAATAATGTGTCTGTTACTATGAGCAGAGCACATTTTGATCATTTAGTGGCGTGCTTATATGGGTTTTGGACATAACTTAGTGAAGAGCATTATTTGAAAGGATCTTCACAATTTTTATAACTGTTGTAGAAGTAGGAGAAGAAAATAAAGGGAAAATGTAGTTAAACATAGTTGCATTAAATGCTGGACTTAAGAGGCACTAACTCAGATCTCTACAGAAGTGTTTTGGGTTTTTTTCCTACAGGATGAAAGTGTAGCACTCAGGAAATGTGGATAATGCAGCTATCAAGATAGAGAATAGTAGCAAATGAAACAAAATCCCACTTCTAAGTTCCAAGACAAAGTCGTAATCCTTCTGGATAGATCCTAATAGATTCAGTTCCTCTATAAAAGGCTGTAAAAGGGAAAAGGGAATTATTTCAGAATTATTTTGTGTCCTAACAGTTTCTCAAAATAGAGGCTCTGGATGATAACTTTGTATTAGCAAATGTTTGTTTTCCACAGTAGAAGTTTACTTACCCTTCGTTGTCTCAGGAAGGACTATTCTGCTCCATTCTGTGACACTGGGGCTAAGGAGGAAGGAATGACAGGAGCTGATTCTAAATCTAGATGTTCATCCTTGAGCCAAGACATTGCTGAACTTCTAGATCCTTAGATCCTTCTTATCTAAATTACTCTATATTTCTACATACAGTTTTTGAGCAGCATTCGTACGTTGTTTCATGTGAATTTTAAGAAGTGTCTTTAACGTTGAACTGCTTTCTCTCTTAATACAAATTCCAGTAGTCCAAATTTGTTGTACAGTCCTCCTTTGAAAAACAAATGCCTTAAATGTATTTGAGCCTATGGATACCTTTAGTCATTAGGTCATAGATGTCATTAGTATATGAGCAGCACAACCCATCTGAAACAATGCTAGACCTATTTCTCCGTGCTCTCCTGGAAGCTTCTCGATATTCTGAAAGCACTGTATCAGAACCAGAATAAACAAAAGTATACAATTACACTGTATCGGGTTGGGTTTTTTTTTTCTGTTTGTACCCCAATTCAGTTGATATTTTTTGTTATGTTGCTGTGGCAGACCTGGCAGAGATACACTGTACCTTCATACTTAACATCACTGGTCATCTATTAAAAAGCTAATGAGGTTGATCTTTTGGGGAAAACCCTAAATGTGAGTAATTAGTAATGCTAATTCTATGCAAATAGGTATTATGAAAGATTTATCTAATATTGTACAGTAAGTTCATGGTGCAACCTGACTTCCAGACTTTGTCTGCTTTTGTACAGTTTTGATCAAGCTATCTCTGTAGCAAAAACTTGGCATAGGTGTTGTATAATGGTTTATTTTTTTACTGTCTGCTCACAAGATTATGTGTAAGAAGTACGCAGCAAGTTCTAAGAGGTCTTAGAAATCTTTAGGAGTTAAAAACAGAGATGAGTAGTAGAAAGTCAAAAGTTCTGAGTGTTCTTCCCAATACTAGGCACTGGGAAAAGCATTAAGTTAACAAGAAATTTGTGATCTTTCTGAAATAACATCACTTATTTCAAAAGTTTCCATGTGTTTGCAAACCAAAACCAGAATGCTTTGTAGTGTTAACAAATGTGGTAAGAAATGCTACACGCACACTTTGGTCCTGTGCTTTTGGAATGGAGCTTACCTCAGTGGGGGAGCAGAGGCCATTCACCACCTGGGCGATTAACATTCCACTCAAGGTGTCAGCCTGGTGTAACAACAGGTTGAATTTTGATCTGTGTCTGTAATGATGCAATAAAGGGACTCGGTTTCCTCAAAGATCTGTAGGTATTATGTCCTAAATGCAGTAGTGAATTTTACCTGTAATGAACTGGAAAATGTTATCAAATAATTACGGGGTTAGAGACGAGAATAACAACAACTTTTGGCTGACAAGCACATAGATGAAATTTTGGTAAAATGTTAATAGTGTAAAAGTCATTAATAATCATGTACACAAAGCTGGTTAAATATATCTACCACATATACTTAAATCAGAAAATAAGTGTACAAAGTAACTGTGAGAAATATGCAAAAACCATCTGAGGCTGGATTCCTGTTATTATCTGGTTTGTGTTTTCTCTGCTTCTCTAATGTGAGTCCATGCAGGGCATAGACCCCACAGTGCTTGCCTTCCAGTTCTTTCCGTTTGTCACAGGACTGGAGACATAAAGGGAAAAGGGCTCAGTTATCACTCAGGAGAATGTAGAGGAAAAGTTTTCAGTATTGTTTAAAGCCCCATTCCTTCAATGTGGGTTCTAGAGACAAGTTTCCGCGTCTGGCTTCAAACACATTGATTCCATTGACGGGTCATGTGCATGGGCTTACAACAAGTTTGAGCCCTGATTTTAACATACATCTTTATATATGTGTAGGGCCCTGATTTCTTTTGTAAATGTATAAATGGTTAATACTATTGCTGATTATTAGGCAGGGAAGTGAAGGTCCAGTGTTCACTGCTGTAGCTAAAAAGCATTTCTAAAAACTTACAGTCATGCTAACTCTGGAGTTGCACTACCTAAATGAACTTTATTATGTTTACTTAAGATGAAACATAAAATGCATTGATGTATTTTCAGTTTTAGAAAACTTACAAAAGGATGGAGTTTTCATAAGAAACTTCAGTTTATGATTTGCCGTGTCTTTGTTGAGATGAGAAGTTCATCCTGTTTACTGGTAGCAAACCCATGCATTTATAGGTGAACATAAAACTTTTAGGCGTTAAGAACTTTGTAGCCTTTGTAGCTTTGAAATGTTTTAAGTAGTTTTGAGTGATTTCTTAGGTGCCTTGTTTGTAGACAGAAAATTAGTCTGATTTTCAAGTCTAAGTTTATAGATCATCTATCATTGTGGTCATCAGTAATGGTTTGTTTGCCATTTGGTTAAACGTATTTCAAATTTAATCTTTTGACTCATCCATCTAATACCCTTCTGAAGCTCTGACGCAGATCTTACATGCTCATGTTTCTGCGCTGCCAGAAATTCCTCTTAAAAGGCATTGTGTTTGTATTTATAAATATAATTGTGGTTTTGATAACACTGTTGACTAATTACTTTAAGTATGATAAAAGTTATGTCCTATTCCCTTCTTAGTTTGCACCCAGTGGTCATCAAACTGTGGTCCTGTAAACTGCAAGTCTTTATCTGATATCCTGCTAATTAACTTCACAATACCCCAATTGTGAAAGTGCATCAGGCATTGAGAGAAATGGCAGCCTGCTTCTTATGTTCACGGTTTTAACAGCTTTCCCACAATTGCTGAGTGCAGTGTGACTGTACCTTAATCTGGTCCGTAAGGAAATACCCAGTGTATTTCCAGTAAAATATATATATGGGAATTCAGATTGTTAGGTTTTACACAAGTTGATGTGGCTGTTCAGCATCCTTGGTGGAAATTTATTTCTCCTAGGTATATAGCAATAGGAGTGAAATAAGCATATAATTTTATATCTTATGAAATTAAAGGTCATCTATTTTCATAAAATGATATTTTTCATTTGTATGTTCTACTAAATTCACCACTACATGTCTGCTGAGTATAGTGGCGTTACTTACTAGTTTAAATTTAGGCAACAGATAAAACCAAAACAAAACAGCAAAAGAATATATAATTGAGAAAGCCCTAGTTTTGGACTGGCATAATAGAAGCTGGTTTTGAACCTAAAGAAGTTTTATTGGTTTTGCATGAGCTGGAAAACATGCTGCAGCTTAGGGAATTGATGTTTGAGCTCTATTTTCAACCTGAGAGATGAGAAATATAGAATGCTATGGTCACATAGAAGCACTGCAATTGAATGTTGTGGCTTTTATTCTACACTGTATATGCTATGTTTATCATTACCGTTATCTACTTCTCTACCTCTGAGGTTTCCTTTCTGATGCTGTTTTGCTCTTGTAGCTTTAATGGACAACAGCAAACCGTAACACCATTATAGGAATGTTTTTGCAATCCATGCACATTTTTTTTCTGAAAATATGATGGCATATTAGAACATAGTCTTTTGTATTGTAGAGGCATACTTTTTAATATCTGGTTTTCAGGACTCTCTGATAAGTTCATACCTCTGTGTAGAGTAAAACTTGACATTTTCTTCTGAAGGGAGAAGACCACCCCTTTTCTGTACCTAAGAAGTAATTTGCCCTGGAAATTGTGTGTGCTGTCACATGGAGAACAGCCTAAACTGTTAATATTGTGAGCAGTTGTGACAATACAAGTTATAAGCTGATTTCTGGTGTGATTGTTTGGGGTCTTTCACAAAGAGCATCAATCTAAGCCAAAGATGATAAGCGATGGGGAAAAAAGTATAGCAGACGTTACGTTTTCAAATACTGAAAATATTCAGCAACTGTTATTAGTGAATGAGAAAGAGTGTCCCAAGGACACTCAAAACTCTGTAAGATGTGTTGACCGCCTGTACCTTCATGTCTTTTACATCACCAAAATATTAACATAGGCATATTTCATCCTGGTGTTATGAGTGTTACTTAGGTATGATTATTTTCAGTTTTCCCTTCTTTATTTTATGCACATATCAATGAGTGTTAATTTATTTTGTCTACCATTAATGAGATGCTCTGTAGATAATACTCAGAGAACCATTTTTTGTGCCAATCCAATCACTCATCGTAATAGGTATATTAACAATTTCATCCTGACATGTTTTCTTTTAATGTGAAAAGTTTACCTATAGAAATGAGACTAAGATCTCTAATTCCATTGCCCCCTCCTTGGATAAATATAGCAGCCTGATTAAAGTGTCAAGAAATGTGAGATCACCAATGAATCAACCTTATATTTTGTTTTGTTATTGTTAGTTCCAGGTATCTCCATAATGCATTTTTCTTAATCACAGTAAATAAACCTACCTCTTGAATGATCATAAAGCATGAGAAAGAGAAAATAAATAAGCAGCACAATATATGAGCACTGTGCAATCACTTCTTGCAAAATATCATCTAACTACCACAGGGAGGTCACCACTTACTACTGTGAAGAACTCTGAGTTTACTAATAAGTCAGCATGTCTGTAAGACGATGAAAGCTTTTGAAAAGGTCACAGGCAAAGTTGTCTTTTCATGTAGATATTGTATAATAGATTATTTAAAATTCAGATGTAAATCGTACTTCACCAGCTTTCCCATAGATTGCCCTACTGCCACACATACAGAGTAAATACTACAAAGGCAGAGACTATACCACACAGCTTGCAAGTTATTTTGCTCAGGATCCTTTTTATTTTAATAATGTCTACTGGAAACTTACTATGCTGCAAGAATAGCTTTACGTGAAATCTTGTGAATTTGGAATATTAACATAAGATAAATTGCTTTTAAATTGAATTTCTAGAATGCAATTGATTGTGTTTGCCTGGGATGAATAAGGAATTATCCACTGAGTTATCTAAAACTTAGACATGCTGCTTCAGAGCAAGTCAGAGAATAATTCTGATAAATATATTTCTGATAAAGTGCAGTGTATTTCACATTGCCTTAGATTACTTGAAAAACAGAAAAGCAATGTTTTGGTAAAGTATATCTTTAAGCCATCTTTTATAGGTAAGGTAAAGGTTGAATTTTCAATTTTTTAGAAGCAGCAGTATCAAAACCTTTCTACCTTCCTCTCTGAGACTATTTTCTTCTTGAAATCTTTGCATATCTTTAAAAGGCTGCTATATTTGTTGCAGGTTGATGGTTTTTTCTATAGACAGCATGGATTTAAATTTGCTATATTCCTTAGAACGTTGCTCCAGTGTATGTTATTGACCAGCATTTTCCAATGGTTATGGAAAACAAAAGGGTCATAAGAAATAAAAATGGATAGATGGCTTGATCTAGCTATAAAAGCTTTTCTCCATTTGTCAACAGGGAAATGATTCTTGCGAATTCTGCAGTGGCAGGCCTTAGTAACAGGTAAAATCCATCGGGGGGGCGGGGGGCAAGGACAGTGGAAGCTCTCTTTATTAGCTTCTAATTTACAGTGAAATGCGTTGTTCATTATTCATGAGTAACTTGTAACCTGACATGGTGTTACTCACTTGAAAAAATAATTTTGTTTTGATTGCAAAGGAACGCGCTGCTTTCTGAATGCCAAGTTAACAATGTCTTGCTTGTGAAGCAGAGATTTACTTCTTCATCTAATGAGTGAAGAAAGAAACTCAAATGAATACAATAAACAGGATTTTCTGAAAAAAAGCAACACAGTTGGATTTGATTTGAAAAGAGCAATAGCGGGCATATGTCATGTGTCATTATAGGAGAGAACTGGTGACAATATTATTCATTATGTGGTTTCAGAGTGCCCTAAATTGGAGTATAAGATTATTGGAAGTGGATGATTTCCCCAGATTACTCCTTAATAGTGACTAAAGGGCCCACATTACTCATATTTGGAATGAAAATAGTGCCAAAAAACAGCAGTAGTTGACTGGAATGAAATGTGGAGCCCTCAGGGTTTTAGCTTGAGATGCAGCTTAATTGTGTGTCTCTTGCTTAATACAAATGTCCCTGAGTCTCTGAGGCTGGTGTGCTTTCAGCACTTGCAAATTGATCCAGCAGCTTCCAAAGTATTTACTGTTTTTTCCTTCACTGCTTTCTAAACAAATTATTATAATGACTTTGCAGGCTGAAGTGGGTTTCCCTATTTCTGACATTTTGTCATGACCAAATGCTATATTCTTTCAGCTTCCTGTCAGCGTTTGTTTATTTCCTTTACCTGCTTAAACTTCTATAATGATATGGTTGGAAGAAGATCAGGATCTGAATTGTCATGAATGGAACCTTTCTTTTGCAGGACATGCAAAATGGAAAATGGACGTGTAAGAATGACCCAACTGGAACTAGTGTAGTTTTGCTGTATTGAAACTGATGTGTTGGTTGCTCTTGTAAGTTAAATACAAGTTTTGTGGATTACTTTTAAGCAAAAGTAATACAGATTTATTAAAGTACTTATAGGAAGAATTTTAACTGAGAGATTTCTTATACTTTTAGGGGCATATGTTAGCCCTACGTGATAATTTTTTGCTAAGTTTGTTGTAGGGTATGCATAGAGCATTCTTGTGGAGCAACTAAATTAGAAATGTCTTGAAATTTACAGAAATTCGACAAAAAAATCATGTTGTATTTCTTCCTTAGATTTAGAATTTTAATTTAGAATTTGTCTCTGCTGCCTCCCGTGAGATGAAGCAAAAATATTAGTGGAAGAAAATTATTTTATTGTGTGAAGGTGCTGGACTGAAGTGCAGAAGAACGGGTTTTAATTCAGTCCAATTTGAATTCCTGGTATGCCAAACTTGGACAAGACTTTTATGGCTGTGCTTCTATTCCTTGCTCATAAAATGGAAACAAAAGTACCTTCTTTTTACCTATTGAAAATGCAGGTTGTAAGTAGCAAAGACTGACTTTTACATAGAAAATGCCTTGTGAAAGGACCTCAAGAAGTCATCCTGTCCATCTGCTGTAAAAAGCAAGGCATGGAACTAAAGTATTTAAACGTTCTACTACAAATAGGGAGATGAGCAATGCAAGAAATTACTCCTATATTACATCCTGTCTGGCAAAATAATGATTTCTACCTTACCTGCAATGTCTCATAAATTTGACTAATGTATAAAAGAAACCCCAGATTCTGTAAACAGTGCTCCCTTCTTTTTGAGTCAACGTGGTTTACTCAGTTAGAAAGTAACTAGGATTAATTGTTAGAGTATATAAATAATAGCTGATTAGAAACAAGATCTTAAATATGTATTCAAAATAAACTAAAATGTTAGACCTTCTGAGTTTCACTGATCCCTGAGTAGTACATCTCTTAATGTTGGTCTCGTGGCTGTGTTCATCAAAGAGAAAAATACTGATGAGGATTTTTAATTGTTATTATTTCCTTTAGCTTAGAAGATTAAATAGCTCTCTTACAGTGCTCAGCAAAAATTCCAATGAACATTTATAACTTTTTTAGATCAGTCTTTTTTTAATATTTGTTAGTGACGTGGCTGCCTGAATTCAGCCACTTATACAAATGAAGTTATTTATTACATTGTATTAATTGCAAATTTATACCTTTCAGAAATAACTTCTGCAGTTCATATTTCTGCAATCCAATAAAATACTAACTGTGCAACAAGAAGCATGATACTGGGGAATCCCTGAGGTGTTACGTAATTAATACAAAAGATGAATATCAGTAAAGGTGCTTTGATATGATCATTTTTCATATATAGGAGAACTTCAAGTTCATGCTGAGATGAGAACTCGGAATTTGGAAACAAAATTTTTCTAGAAGGAGAAAACCTGTATGAAAAGTAAAAATGACATTCGAAAAACAGAAGGAAATTCTATTTATAATAGTTAAGGCAGACACACACGAATGGTCGTGTAGTAAGAATTTTTTGTGATCACTTTTTAGATCTCAAATTTTTGAGATCAGTTATTAGGGCATGAAAGCTACATTCCATCCTCCTGTCTAAAACCGCACTGAAAGGATGGTATTCCTTCCATTTCCGTGTAGCAAAAATTCCTTTTTTTCAAGGTGATGTTTTTTCCCCTGTATAGTCTAGTATTGTTCTTCCACTTCTCGGGGACAGGAGAGGACATCTTTGGATATATTATGTTTTCCCTGAATCAAAAAATACTTTCATTGTGTCAGATTACAGGTGAACAAGAGGGAAAACCTTGTTCTTCAGCAAGGGTTTCGGTAGATAACAAGGTTTGGTTTGACTGAGTTTGCATAATGTCATTCATAACCTGCCATAGAGGACACATTCGGGAGATGCCTTCTGTTGTGTTCTGACCTTTCAGGTTAGACTAGCTGGTTGTGATAGACTTTTACTGGTCTCAAAATCTCTGGATCTGACTTCCTCCCTTCAGTCCTTGATTTCGTTGGCTCTGAGGAGTGTTGCATTGCTCTCGATGTCCTTAGAATACTTGCAGCTCTGCACTGAGACAACATTTTTCAAAATATACACAAAGAATATATATCTCCAGCTCTCTTAAGACAGAATGTATTTCTCTATTCCATTTGCTTCAGTTAAGGGCAAGGGGGCTTGTTGCTTTGTATTTGCTCTGAAGCATCAAAGAATAGACCCAGCTAGAAATAGATACGCGTGAAAATACCTCAGGTGTCTAGCTGCTGTGTCGTGTTCATATGCTAGTGTTAATAACAGTTGGCCAAATATAGGACAGGAACGTATTTTTTTCTCAGATCATCTGGGGCCTTTATTTTTTTCTTTGGGCCTTGGCCGCAGCAAAGGAAATAATATGATACAGCTGGACGTGTATCATATAATCAACTCCCTGCCATTTTGGGAATGGTGTTTGTTACTTGCCCTACTCTGTTCTCTGCCTTTTTATTTTCTTCCACTTCTTCTCCTGCCCTCTCTGAGGTATATTGGGACTGATTTAATAGCCTGTGGACTGGATGTCAGACCAGATGATTTGGTCCCCTCTGTCTTTGATATCTGTGAAAGCTCTGAAGTATGGATGTTCTCAGTCTGACTCTGCTAGTTAGTTACTGCTACTAAGACCACTTACGTGCCTTGTGCCTCGGTATTTCCATCTGGAGAACTTGGATATTATTTAGCAGCTTCAGACATCATACATATTAAATACTTCAGGAAAAAATTGAAAGTTTAGTCTAATTAAAATACTCATCTCAAGAAAACAAACAATTTGGACTTGATCTTCTGCATATTGGAGCAAGACTGGAACTCAGACCAGATATTAATTGCTATTCAAATGTTTCACATTTTTTGTTGAGTGATTAGGTACCATTAATCTGTACAGCTGCAGTTGCTTGTCTCATCCTTATATTTTTCTTCTGTTACTTCTTTTCATGGCCAAAAGATGTGGTGCTTTAACCATTACAGTTTCTGTAAGCTTCATGCTGTTAACATTCATATCTATTAAATACTGTGTCCCAAAATGCAAAGTATGCAAGGGAATACTAATTGAAATCACTGTATGTATTTCTCTCTGAGGAAAAGTATCAATGTAGTATAATAGTATGTCTCAGGGCTTGAGATCTTGGAATTCACGTTCACAATAACAGCAATCTACTATGTGCTAAAGATAATAGGAGACAGTACTTTGCTAGGAGCAATAACTTTCATGTCAATTCTGTTATATGAAGCCAAAGCCTAAGGCAGTTAGATAATACTTATTAACAGGGACAAAACTTTCATAATATTCCAGGAGTAAACATTCAGCACTTCTGTGTTAATCCGGAAACACAGAACCATGATTGTTGGATGTAAAACCAAATGGAGAAGTATCTGCCTCTCTGTAGATGGAATCTTTGAAAATAGAAATGACTAGACAGCATCAAATAGGCAAACCAGCAGCACAGTGTGCACATGGAGCTGTGCAAAGGGAAGTTCACCTCTCTTTACTTCTTCACATACTACCTGCACCTCTGAGAATAATTGTAAAACCTCAATTGCATATGGCTCTGGAAAGAATCTGTACTTCCTCTCTATTTTCCACAAAAATATAGTTAATTTGTATTTGAAGTTAACAGTAGGAGGTTTCTGCTTGGTCTTCGCATAACCTTCGCGCGGACAATATTCTCAACGCTTGTTTATTCTGGGTGCGGAAAAATAAACCTTTTCAAAGAACTAGAAACTTGCATTCTTTCCCTTACTAGTACTGTATCCCTGTTGTTATTGTCTACACTCATCAGTATATCATTTTAATGAAGGTAATGAGCTTGGTTTGTCATGAAAGTAGGCACACCTCTGTAGAGCTTTATTTTCATTTCACAGAGCTCCGCCACTGCACATTTAGTGTAGTTGTAACCTAAATTCTTCATCATTAAATTATGTCACCATTAACAGCTGCTTATGACAATGGAAACTTTTTGTTTACTGAAAAGTACAGTATTGTACAGTACTGTACACTTTTGCACTCAATCAGACTGTCATTGTAGCGTGTCATGTCAGAGCATGGAAGATGGTCCAGCTGAAAGGAAAGCAGCTGTTTTGCTCAAGCACATAGATTTTAGAATGAAATTATGAAATAATGATGTTTAGTTAAGCTCTAATAATGATCTTAATGTCATCTGTTGTGGCCAACCTATTGGTTTGAATGTGTTATTATTTGTATAACAGCTCATATCTAATTCTGAGTTTAAATGTATGTGATACTACATAATTAAAGATACTGTCTGAAGTAGTGTTGATTTGCCTGTCTGTGTCTCATGCAGAGCTATGCCTACTGACAGCAACAAAATGTTTGCTAGAAGTTTTGGGAATATATTTTAGCAATATGTAATACCTATTTACATGTTTTAATTCAGTTGCACATAAAATATGTGGGTTTTTATTTAAGAAATCTCTTGGATGTTTTTTGGATGAGGCTTTGTCTAGAAAATCGCAATCCCAAATGCTTCTCTGTTCTCTGAGAATATAATTTTGTTCATTTGAAAGACAATGTGAAATACTCCAAATGAAAGGATTTTAAATAACCATTCTAAATATTCCACACAGCTGAAGCCCTGAGATGATGGCTTTCCCTCCTCAGCAAACTGCCTACTCATGTTAAACATCCCGGATTAAAAGCCCTTGGTATTGCACGGATTGAGGTAACAGATGTAATACTACCAGTGCTTTTCTTTCTAGGAGTAAAGTTGCTATCCCTCTAAATGGCCACAGTTATTAAAACAGACGTTTCTATTTTTCATCCACAACAGATAATTAGACACATGATTTTTTTATGGACTTTTAAAATGTTATAATCATACCGATATAAATATTTAAAATTTTGAAATGTTAGCAGATAAACTGTAATCAACACAAAACTGACTTTGTATTGTATAAGAAAATGTTTACTTTTAATTAAAGCTTCTCTTTATTGTGTCATTTAGGGGGCTGTTAAAAGATTGTGTAGATATAAAGAAATACTCAAGCATACTTAAAAAGACATTTTTTGGAGAATACATTTGCTCAAAGCAACCCTGTACAGCTTTCACGGTAAAAACAGCTTTTTTCATTCAAGAAATTCTGCTGAAATGGGCTTATGTCCAGTGTTCTATTTAATGTTGTTCTATACTATTTTAAAGCTACGTGAACACCTACAGAATCAAAGCAAGTGATAGTAAAATGAAATACCAGTAACCTTTCAAAAATATATACGGAGCATGACGCAGTTTTGAAATCCCTCTCAATTACACAGGACACAGAGTAGATGTGTTCACCTGTCAAGCTCATAATTTATTATTTTTTTGCATAAATAATAAATAATAGCAGCATGACATGTGGGGTTACCAGTGTTTTAAAATCAAGTCTGGTTTTAGCGTGAGTTCACTTGCGTGTAATATGAAGAATAATTTTTGAAAGATGGTAGTAAAAAAGGTCCTTCCCTGTAGAAAGAGTATAGAGTGAAATTCTCCCTCGCGATGTACTTGCAGAAGTGTATCTTAGGGTATGCTGGAAGAACAGACAGGAGGACTCTGGGTAACTGTTAAATCCCGGCATTGTCAAACATCCGGTCAGATAAATGGCCTTTGGGAGTTTCCTTTACTTTTCATTTAGGGGGTTTTTAGTATAAATAAATTGACTTTAAACTCCAAAAAGATGTTTTCAGTCTGAAGCAGAAAACTGGTGAGAACATCATTCTTATATGAACTTATGAAAATAGTTGAGTGTTAGCTCTTTCTGGTTTGACTTTCTTACTGTCCGTTTTACTGAGGTGCAGTTCTCCAGGACTGGTACTACATTTTGAAAAGGCTGAATAGGACAGATATAAAAATAGTATTTCTTCTGTGCAAATGAAACGTTTACAAAGAGTAATTAAAATTAGGAAATGCAGAGAGAAAATTCATTAAGGATTACCGAACGTTTCAGTGAGAATGTAACCATGAAGATATCAAAATCATATTTACAATAGCTCTGACCCCAAATGTGTTCCAATGTCACTGCAGTTATTATGCTTATATTCAGTTTAATCATACCAAGCAGTGAAACATACAGGTTTGTTTATAGGGTATATCCTATATAGCAGAAGTATTCAAGAGAAGAAACATGAGTTTCTTGAAACATGAGAAGAAACAAGTGCTCCAAATGAGGCAGCAGTGGATTGAGTCCTGGCTTGTAACGTTTTTAATTTTTGCTACTGGATATCAGTGTGCCTTCCATCGTTTCGCCTTTTGTGGTATCAGGAGTTGGTGTCAGTAAGACACCCTCTAAGATGCAGTGACAAATACAGATGAAAAACCATGGAAAATTTAAAAGGCAGATATTGTTTTATTGACTGCATTCTTACGTGAAAAGGAGAAGCCTGTTGTGTGTATGTTTCTAATCCTACTTTTGCCTGACTGCTCCTCCAGTATCAAAACCTGAAAACCCTGCAATAATTTTATCCCATTTTCTACTCAGTTCACTATAAGACTAAAAGGATTTTAATTAAACCTACTTCACAAGCTGTACTGAGACCATCAGCGGTGCCTGTACATGAAATGAAAAAGTAAATGAAGCAAAAACGTGCTCTAGTTTCAGGAACATTTTATTGGGATTGGCAATGTTAACTTAGTAGGAAAGAAGTACTCTTTTCAGTGCTTGAATTACTAGAGGAATTCTGTGGTCTGTGGTTGCATTAGAATATCATAAATAGTCTGTCTTACCCTTCCAAGTTTTTATTAAGAGCTATTTTGGCTAGCACATAGGTTGCGTATGAAATGTTTTGTTTTCCTTCCTCTTCCTTTTCTCTTTCAGGTTGGAATAATAGATGCCATTTAGAGCAATGTTATCAATGTGGCATTCACGAACCTATACACCATTGTGTAGTATTAAATTGTTCAACTTATTTTCAGGCTTTTCAGAGGGAACAATAGAGTTCTTTTAAAAATAATTTGAATTTCTCAGCTATGAATAAATCTGGTTAAAATACATTTAAATATCCAGGTCTAGTGGGAATTGGGTATATAGCTGTTATATAGACAATAGAACAAGAGCTGCAATCATTACAGTGCAATCATTATTTTGTACAAATCTATTAGGCCTCATTTTGTAATTCACTAATTTGATATTCAAGTTCTATTTGATGTTGTTCCTTCAGCACCCCTTACTTAAATCAACAGTACTGAAACTGTAACCTAATGGACCTGTCTTTCACCCACATTTTGATTTATCAGAAACTATTAAAAATTAAACATTTACTATTTATAAAAACATCATTGTGTATTTTCTCTGATCAGCAAGCAAAACTGTATGGCAATAATAAAATTCAGAAAATGACAACTGAGGTTTTCATCAAGTCATCATTTCCCAACACTTAATAGTTGCATAAGTCTTTGTTTAAAGCCAAGCAAACTTTTAAAATATATTTTACCTTTATTCTTACCCTCAACATAACTATTAAATGGCCTGTTTTACTTACTGAGCAGGTTAAGAGAGGCTATGTATATAACCCATGGACTGAGGCACATAGTGGCCTAAAAATAGGGCATAACATGGGGCTGAATTTGAATTTGCTCATTCCCATTTACAGTATCTTGACTGACAAACTGTTTCCTATTCATTTTAATGGGACTAGTGATGGATCACGTTACAGCGTAAGGAGACATACTGAATAGGTCTGTAGGTCTAAGAGGGACGGCGCATTTGTCACAGATCATATGGTGAGTTATGAATTATACCTGCTGTCTTTTGTGCTCAGTAATCCCATTGTAGTCAAGGAGTATGCAATATGAAGGAGAGCAGATGGTTCTGTCTCCACTGCCAGCCTTCTGAGTGTCTGCCCTGGCTGTACTGCTGGAAACACATCGAATCTGTGCATTTCTCTGCTCTTCTTCATTTCTACACAGGTCTTCGTTGTTGTTCATCTGAGACCACAATCTGTGGTCATTATGTGAAGGAGAAATTTACGGTGTCTGGTTCCTTAATCCGGTTTTTATCAGACTTGCTTTTTCTAGTTCTGGTACGGTCTAATCTAGTGCACATTCACCGGTCAAAACTCAGGCAATGCATTTTGCTTCCTTCTTCCTCCCTCCCTCCTCTGACCCAGGCAGGTATTATGTTACTTGTTGCCTTCAGGGCACAAGAGGTAACATTCCCTACTTGGTTAAAGTGAATTTGGCTGAGGAAGCCTAGCTCAATACTTCTCCCAAGGTTACAGTTATTAACTGTAAGATTATATTTTCTTTCATTTAGCTCATTCTTCCCTAGAAGGTAACGTGCTAAGATTCCCCTCAAACTTTCTGAAGTTCTTACTCTTCAAACTTTCTTAAATTTTTATCCCTATTACTTATTGCAATCTAATATTTAAGCTAAGAAACTTGCAGCTATTGCAAGACATCTCACAGATACTTTTCCCAAGTAGAATACTGTGTGGGCAGTGGAACATTTTATTGCAGTTAATAGGTTTTGACTTTGTAGAGTGGCAAAGGGGAAGCGCCAAAGGACTTTATTTCAAGTGTTGTTTGCTTTTATTCGAGCAGGCAACTAAATAAATTCATTTAGCTATTGAAAGAAGCTGTAGTTTCATTTGGTGGTTTGTTCCCCCATCTTTAATTGTCTCCCAGTCCCTAAACAGATATGATTTACCTTCGTGCTTAGGACAGTTGGCATTGTTAACCTCTGCTTTAATGCTGGGGCTTCAGATATCTCCTGGTATCTTAAGGACAATTTTTACCTGGGAGCAAAGGTTTGCAGCCCTCAACTTGATATTCCACAACAACTGATGTAGGAAACAGTGAACAACATGTATTTAATTTCTTTTTTTTTAAGCCATGCAACTTCGTAGAAAACAAGTTAATGAGTATGAGTCCAGGCTTTAGGGATGGGTTACAGTGAAATACCGAGAATTGGCTTATGCATGGATGTTCCAAATTGTTACAGTAAAGCGGAGACCCCAAGGTCAGATGGTGGCAGAGTCTGAATGTTTTGCTGATTTGATCGCTAAGGTTCAAATTGTTAGTATCTCCTGGCTCTGGATGAGTATTTCCCAGCTTTTAAAATTCCTATACTAGCTTGTACAATTCATCACTTCTTGTGGAGGGCTTTACACTAGTACAATAAGATATGTATTACACCAGTGATAGAAGGAATATGCAGGTTAAATACGTGGTGACTTGGAGCGGGGCAATGGTCATATGGTTCAGTCAGCAGCTGTAGAATGGTTTATTTATTTTTTAAATGCAGATAAAGGTGCAGCAGTGAAATTATAGGACTTTGAATTTTTTGTCTGTAATCACAGGTGTTCAATATATCAACTGAAGATTAGGGAACTGTTCCTACAACATTCTTTCTTTTTGATGATTGAATCCTGGGCTTTATGTTGCAGATCAAAAATTAAAGCTTTCTCATCTGGACATCTAACACTCCACTCCCCAAATCTATCTTTGAACACCAGAAATAATGACCTGCTTTCCATCAATCCCAGAAATGTCACCAACTCTATTTTGAATTTCGGGTATTCAGGAGGCCTGAAAAGAAAACGGTGGTTTAGGTGAGTGAAAATAATTTGAGGTGAAGAGTTTTAAGGAGAAAGATGAAATCTGTCTGGGACTGAAGCCTTTGCTATCCCCAGAATAGGCACAATTTTGTCATAATAACTGGTCTACCTTGGAAAAGGTAGAGTGCAAGTGTTGGGAGAGGCAGAGCTTGTTCTTCACACACATTAATTTGTTTGAATCTCTTTTGAGACTATCACAGATATCTTTTTTTTAAAGAAAGGAATGCAGATGGAAGACTAACGTAAGTGTTTTAAACACATCCTTTGCTGCCACAAAGTGATTATATTCATTGCCACCATTAACCCCATTGACTCAATCACTGCACGATGGCTGAAACTGCACTTCTGAAACACTCCAGCATGGAAACATTGACAGACTGGAGAAACAGGCTGAAGTGTAACACGCTGCTGCCTAGCAAAAAGCTCTGGGCACATACACCTTCCTTTTAATATGGACATCAAGACTAAGTGAAATTTTAATTAAACAAGGCTGTCTGAGAACACTGAAATGCCAGACCTTGTGGTATTTTGACAGTACTGGATTTGTCTTCTCTGCACCCCTGTAACTCTTTCAGTTAGCTTTTGTCTATGTCTTTACTGAAGTTTTTTGTGTTTAAATTCAGCTTACTTTGCTGGTATATTGCACACTTATTTGTCTTTTAAATTCAGATGAATAACGTCTCCAACTATCAAAAGCGTAATCTATGCTTTGTTTTCAGACACAACGTGAATTTAGTGTAGTATATGAATGTCGATATATTTTTATTCCCTTTGTTTTGTTGTTGTGATTGTTGTTTTTTCTTTAAATATGGCATTTAGTTATAAAATACCATGTACTCATCTTATTTAGAAGCCCTTAATAAGAGAGAGGATCTTGCATATGTATTACTTCTAAGTTTTGAAGAGCTCAGCTTTAGTGCTATGCTGATATATACCTACACAGACAATTTTTCTATGTCTGTTTTGGTCCTGCCAGCTGAGTGAAGTGTAGAAACTCACTTTTTTGTTGATTTTACAGTGTGTTTGGGACAATTGCTCAATTACCTTGAAACAACATGAAATCCCTAGATTAGGTATGGATAGAGAGATACCTTTTATATCAAGTCAACTAAGTAATCTGATCTTAAAAGAGGAGATTCTAGATGGCAAACTTTATTACAAGGGCTGTATGGGTTTTTTCTTCCTCTTTTCCTCTTACTTGGTGGTAGCTTAAACTCGCTGATGTTTGTATAGGAAAAGAATATCTGTGATACAAATGTTTACAAAAGACAAATACATATAGATCATACAGTAAAAACAAATCCCAGGGAGGTTATTCAGCATACCTGTGCCATTGATCGCAGACAGAACCATTCTATTCATGTTGCATGCTCTTCTCAAAAGCAGCGGAGTAATATGCATTTATCTGAAGCAGGGTTGAATAAACTCCATTTGACCTATATTGCTAATGCTGGAATCAAATTGATTGCTACCATTTATGACTCCCTGACTACATTTTTGCATTGAGAATTTATTATAGTAAGATGGATCAATTTCTCACAAAAGCTTCTTTGTTTGTTTGTTTTGGTTTTTTTTTGTAGCTTCTTTTTCATTTATTTTAGTGGCCAAAATAAATCCCCCAAAAACAAACCTGTTCAGGAGAAGCATTTTATGCTATTGGCAGTTAAAATACATTTATCCTCCTTATTGTTAATGATTTCTTTTTGTTGTTGTTGTTGTTGTAGCTGAGGAAGTAACAAAATATTAGTAAAAATTGATATCAAATGATGCAAAAGTTTTAGTATGAGTTCAAATATTCTGGAGAAGTGCAGAGGACAAACTAATCATAGTATGACTGATAAAAAGGCAGGAAATTTACTGATACTCAGTAGAAGTCACTTGGAAATAGGACTGCTTAGGATGGGTCTTAACTTTGCATATTGCTAGCAAATAAAAAATTATGAAAGTAGTACCTTTTTCAAAATGAAATACTTCCTTTTTTTGTGTGTGTATTTAATGAAGATTTTTTTTTTCCCTTTGAAACCCATTTTGCGCTGAGCAATTTCTTGGAAACTGGACCAATGATGCTAAAATAATAATTTAAGATGTTCAAAAAAAATCCTTAGGATTCATTTGCCTTTAACAGATTGGAGACTTTCATTAGCAAAATATAGCCTTTTCAACCTTAATTGAAACTTCATTTTATATTATCAGTTGGAAAAGGATGATGTCTGGTAGAAGAGGAGGATGTGCATGCTACTGAACATCCAAGGGATATTATTTTTTTCTGTGTATAGTAGTGGTAGCCTTGATTTCATGCCCATAGGCAAAGTGAAATGAAAATAAGACTAATTCTCAGAGAAGAGAAAAAAATATTCTTGTTCATGGGAGATTATGTCAAAACCAGTTAAAGGAAGTGGGAAATCGGTAGTCTGATGTGGGAGCAAAAGAGGAACTTTGTGAATTTGTGGTTACAATTAGTGAGCGATGAGATATCAATGCAGTGAGAGGTCAATTTCAGAAATAACGTTGTTTTAAGGGATATTTACTTAGAAGTACATATATAAACTATAAATGAACCTGCTTGGTTTCTTTCTAAACTGATAGAGAACTAATGACATTATTTTAGAATACATTGTTAAACAGGAATTGCAACAATTATGGCTGCCGTAAGGACCATAGGTTATACCCCTCATCCCACAGATGCACTCAGGGCAAGCAGTAATTATTATCCAAGTATTTTTTGAAGGTAGAGAGAAACTTTGAGAGAGGTAAAGCTTCTGTAGATTCTAGGAAAATACATCCATAGCTGAAGAACATAAGAACTCCGCGTGCCCCAAAGCACTTGTGACTACAGTCTCCTTTGTAGAAGAGGGAGGTAAGATTCTCAGTTGCCAGATCCACACAGTCTGTGTTGTTGAATCAATTCTCTGTTTTTCTTTCTCAAACTCTGACAGTAATTTCCTAGTGTCACTGTGCAACTCTTTTTTAATTTGCAGTCTAGAAGGATTTCCTGATTGCTGGTAATTCTTTGATTACTTCTTCAAACAACTGATCATAATAATGCTTTTATTTAATGAGGCAGCACTCCTCTAAGGATTAAGCAGTTATTATTTATGGCTCAAGTAATTCAGGTACAGAGAAGTTTAAATCATCATGTAGTACCCAAGGGAGGGCTGCACTATTTCTGTCTAAGATTTCTCGAAAGAAATATGAGTGCTTGCATCCTGTAAGAATTGCTTAGTAGATCTGATGCTCCTCAAATTGTGCAACTTTTTGTGCATAAATATGAGGACATTGCATAGATCTTTGCTGTGGTAGATTCAGTTCTTCACAAACAAACAGTTCCTCCAAGATGTACTGCAAAGTATTTTTTCTTAAATTCTTCAGTCTGGAATCTTTCATACGTTACAGCTTAAGTGTCCCTTCTTCCTCTATTCACTCAAAGAACCTATATAAAGGTTCTGGGTAGGAACAATAGTTTTTTCAAGGCCTTGGTAACATCTCATTTCTGCTTATAACCCGTATTGGTCAGGAACAGGTGCAAAAAAACCCCTCCCAAATTACAGCCCTCCCACATGATATATTAAAATACCTATGCCAGCACAAAGCCCTAATAGTGATACAGTTATATGAGCAAGGATTGTCCTTTGGAAAGAAATAGCTCATTTTGTTCAAAAAGTGTGTTAAGCCACGCTAGACTAAAGTTTTGCACTGTTGACCTAAGTTTTAACTTGGTGAAGACTATTGTTCAACCAGCAAAATGCAGATTACTCTTTCTTTGATGAATTTCATGCAAGAATGTTTGAATTAGCCAATTGTATAGCTTTGTAGGATTGTCCTCTTAAGCTTTAGCTCCCACATGTGATTACCATTTCACAAGTGGAGCTAAATTCAAGCTAACGCTTAGAGTGGGCAGGGATATGAAAAAGCATGCAAGGAAATGCCTTAACCACAATTAATATTTAGAGTGCCGAATAAAAATAAAACTATACTAAGGCTAGCCAGATTACTTTATTTGTTCGCTTTACTTTTTATTCCCTGAAGACCCTATCTTTGAGATTTCATGAGGGTCCTCTGAAATGATGCTGGGAAGTGCTTTATCAAAATGGTAATAGAACATTTGATGTAAATATACTCCAGAGGCTCTGTATGCCAGCCAACGAAAATGAAAAAATAAGCCAGCTTCTTTTCAAAAAACAAACAAGCTAATTATGTTATCAAACTACATAGTGAGGTCAGCCTTACTATCTTTGGTCTCTGAAAATGTTACCATCCATGAAATTTTATTTGCTAGTTGTCAGTCCATGGAGTATCAGCTGGTTCTTCCTTACATGATTCATAAGGGTAAAGGTCTTTAAAAATTTCCACATCATCCTGAATGATTCTCTGTCTCATAATCTGCTACTTCTTCCTCGCATATTACACCACGCTTCTTTCCTTTGCACAACGCAGGTCTCCCATATCACTGTTTGTTTCCCTTGCATATTACCCTTATTTTCTTTTTACTTATTTAATCTGCATTTCTTGGTACCTAGACTGGAACTTGATATATTTATTTCTTATGTCTGTCTTTGAATCAGAGACTAGCCAAATATGACAAGAATTTATACCAGGGACAGATTTTGTTCATTTCAAATAGGAGTGACCTATGGGGGAAAGGATTTATTGAAAAGTAATGACATTTGCTGCTAGTTCAAAACTGAAGGGAGCTAGAGGGTCAGTCGGTTCAGTGAAAGGGGCAAAAAATTTAAAATGGATGGAGCAGATTAAGACCATCGTGTTCAAATACCTATTTTCCACTTGAAGCAAGGAAAATTCTAGTAACAAGACTGGAGGGAGAAAAAAAAAAAAAAAAAAAAACACAACCAAAGAGGTAGAATCTGTAGTACTATCTTCAAAACAAAATGAGGGTGGCAAATCTTGCAAAATAAAAAATAATTTTCTAGCAATGAAGTAAATAAATAATTCACTTGGGTTTATTTTTGAGTGCCACAGAATAGTACTGAAGGTAATCAACTGGAGAGAAATGAATGGTAGTTTCCAAGTACCATTTTTTGGTCTCTTTGAATGTGTACAGCATTTTATAAATGCAGTATCATGAATGGTTATACAGAATTAAACATTTTTCATAGATTCCAGCACCAGAGATGCCAATTTCCCATTGAGGGTACCCTCCTCAAATTGATAAAGTCCTATGCTAAACAGCACAAAATGTTGACTTTCTTATGGACAAGATGTATTTAGAATGGATAAATCTCACTGTTGAATATCTCTAGACTAAGAGCACTGATGATGATGGATTTATTTTTCTATCATGATTGCCTGAATTACTTTCTTTTATGAAGACATAAGGATGCACCTACTGAATTTTCTGGGCATTATTTATTCTAAAGTCTTATCTGTTTCCTTCGAAAACAGGTACTATGCTTGCATGTAAGCAAGTGTGTTTGCTCACTTGAATAAACATGTTTTGTAGGACGATTATAAACAGGATTCTAAACAGTTAATATACCTATTATCTGAATGAGCAGTTAGTACCATCTACAAGATGAGTCTTTTTTTTAACAGCAATACATGTTATTTTTGGCTTAGAGACTCCCCCCTGCCTTTTTTATTTTGAACCAAAGCACTTAAACGTTTAAATTTACATTACTTTATTTCGTACATATGGAGTATTCTTTCTCCATATAGTATCACGTTTGTTCCAATAAAATGTATCCTACTGTAAAAAGCAGGCCTTTTGTCTTCATGGAGATCCAGTATTAGATCTTACACTTGTTCTTTAGAATATCTCCATCTGTGTTTTCCAGTAGCTTAACGCCAAGGAAACTGTTTCCTGGTGTTCACAATTACATGTAAATAGAACTATGTTATCCAGATCCCGAATTATGACATTAGCTATTCTAACCGTTGATTTAGTGAAAGTTCATTTACTGACAGAATTTGTTACTCAGGTAGTGACATTGAAAACTGCTTCTTTTTTT
>VXBH01006923.1:1449449-1486105 GCA_013400035.1 Rynchops niger | reverse complement strand
TTTTTTTTTTTTTTTCCCCCGGTAATCGTAATCTTCAATAGTGTTTGTTAGTTGTATTTTGTATAATCAGAACATTGGGGAAATTTCCTCCTGTGTACCTCTTTCTATTTAAAACCACATTTACTTTTTTTTTCCTTCCAAGTACTGTGAAAACTTACAGCTTCATTTTTCGGGAAATCAAAGTGATTAGTTAATATTTAGAGATCTATCAGTCTTCAGTGTGATTACCTTCAGGAACAGAAAATTAGGGTTTTTAAAAACACTTTTCAAAACCTATACTCTATCTTGAGACTGATGATAAGATCACCAATAAAAGAACCAGCTTTATATTAATATATTATTTTAAATGAGGCATCAGAATCCTGTTTTCCAAAAGCACATAACTCCCATTTTTCAAAATAATGAAAGCCAAAGGGCCCACCTTCTTAGCCTCATACAAAAAAAAAAAAGAATATGTGATGGCTTAAATTGGAACAAAGATTAAATTAGGTGCTGCAGTTCCAAAATAAAAATCTGCTGCTGTCCAGATACCACATTGGACAGCTGAGCAACTCCATGCATTTTCTGCCAGAATTTCACTGGGACTTTCAAGTCTGCCTCCAAGGTGCAGTGGATGGTCGCTGAGCATATCTGATGGCTGCCTTCCACATGCAGCACAGTAATGTGAGCTTTGCTTTAAAAAGACCACCACAGGAGGAAGTCACTGTGGCAGGGCTTGTCTTGTGTGTAATACACAATCGTGAGAGTAATCACCCAGCATTAATTTATTTTTCGGCATGTGCGGATTCAAACACATTTTCTGTTTTGTAAGATCAAAGCCCTACTTGCCTGGTTCTGTTATTCTGCTGCTCCTGTGGGATCCAGGGCCAGAGGAGAAGCAGGAGTTCTTGTCCGTATGCGTAGTTTTCTGTGTTATAGGAAAAATCTCAGAGTCTTTTTTTAAATACCACTTTTTCAGCAAAGGAAGTAGTGATTTGAAATGCAAAATTAGATAGTCAGTAGATACTAACAACAGCAAGCATTGGAAATAGTTCACATAGGATTTTCAGAATCAGTTGAACTCATGTTCTCTCTAAAGCCAATAATTAAAATTAATCCAGAAATTTGCTGATTTTGAAGAATTTCACCGGTAGCAACATATTCAATTACCTGGAATTTTATGGGGGATTTTTGTGTTACCTTTTACTAGCAGGTTCCTTCTCTTTTGAAATAGACTCTAACTATTTTTTCATGAAAATCAAACTACTCCTAATAAACTGCCAAAAATCTAGAGTTTGAACATAAAGTCAAAGTGTTACAACCAGTAAAACAGTGGAAAGTAACCTAGTTCTTGTGTTCTGTAATTTTCTAAATGAGGCTGAATGTGGTTATGAACTTATTAAATCAGTACAATGATAATAATTTACTACTGTGAAGTAATTATAAGGGTACATTTTTTGAAAAATAATTTCATTTTACTTCTACTTGGAGTTGCTTGGAGTAGTCATGGTTCAGTAATTTGAGAAATCATAAAAAATACTACAATTAAAGAAGCTGTTAATAAAGTATATCTTGTTTAGTTGTATTATGGAAACCAATGTAATTCCTATTTTAATGTTTAATTACATTTAACATTAATAAAAATGTTAAATTTAAGTAGTGGCAGGCAAATTAATCATGTAGTGATTAATCATGTGATCAGATAATGGAGCTGGCTTGCTTTTTAACAAGAAGGGCTTTTTTTTATTGTTATTGCAGGATATTGGAGTACACGCCTAGTTGGATGCTGAAATAGCCATACTGGCTGAATTCAGTGGTCTCTTTCTGCCTTTCTTTATTCACATACTGGTAACTGCAAACACAAGGTGCTTTTGGACTTCAGAATAGAATCTTGCTTTACCTATTTATCATCAGCCTGATTCTGTCTGGAGTGCAAGAGCTGTGTAGTTTGGCAGCAGGGTTGCCAAAGAATCGGAGGAATTGGTAGGGGCCATTGTCCATTATAACCTCTGTAAACAAGGGAAGGTGAGCATTGCATTATGCAAAATGTTACTTATTTTTTATTTGATATAAATATCAAAATGATGGGCTGCTCACATCAGCTTAGGTGATGGTGTAGGGGAGATGCTATGTTCAGAAGGGGGGGTCACCTTGAGTGTAGAGTTTCCAATAGGGCCAGCATATAATACTGACCCGCCCGTTTAATTTGCTTGGAACAGTCGCTAGGCATTTATCTTTACAAGCTCTCTTGGCACAGTCATCGTTGTCCACAGCACAGAACAAATTAAAAAAAGCTATTTCGAAAAGGCGTAGTTTCTCTTTCAATGATGAGTTGTCCCAAGAGAGTAAGCTGGAGAAAGTAACCATATAGTATTATTGAAACAAAGAAACAATAAGGGAAGGAAGGAAAAAGAAGGGGAAAATACACTGCAATTCCAGAAAGAGTTAAGCCATTTTTCTATTTACACGCTTTATTTCACAAGTGTCTGACTCATTGGGCATAACCAGCACAGTTAAATTACAAAATTACTATTTGGTTCTTTTTTATTGACTACAATTCAAAGCTGCTTCAAGCCTTCCAAATTTAATCCCCCCAGCTCTTTGCCGAGAACATTACCTTTTATTTTCAGCATTAAACTGTGTTAGATACCCCTAAGGCTACATGTGAGCTCACCCTCCATGATAGGAGCTAACAGAGTGTATCAATTGTTCATGATTTCCTATTCTCCTGTAAATTGGGAGAGGCGGGAGGAGCACTGGAATGCGAATTTTGTACTGTCAGCAGTTCTTTTGCGTGCTCTAGCTCAAGCAGTGCATATCGAGGTAATTAATTGTGGGATGTTTTCAGCTCTTCACTCTGAGTTACCGTTTAGCAACCTGTCAAAACTGAACTAATAAGCCCATTGCATGTATTTTGATATGCTTACTTTACTTTAACCGTTGGGATACTATTTCTCTTTCCCCTTTTTTGGTTCAAATCAAATTAAGAAACTACCATGAGACAGTTAACGTGGAAGGAAGGGCCTTTCACAGAGACATGGTACAACATTTCAGTGAAGTTTTATGTTGCTTTGTTTCCTGGCAAATGCATTTGGTTTAAAGTATCAGGGATTTTTATGAGTGTATTTGGTGAATTTGCTCTCCTTATGCTCCACCTCCTATTTCCAAATGAGGAGTTTTCTTAGTAGTTGCTTGTATTGCAGGTGTGAAATCGTTATTTATAACTGTAATTGCTTAATTATAGTGTCTTTTATTGTGGAAATTAGCACTGAACTTTTGTATAAATTCTAACAGTTGACTTCTCATGGATATTTTGGAAGTCAAATACTGAATCTATTTTTAAGGGAATTAGATTTTAAAATATCTCAGAATCTGCTTGCTCTAATGTTGAAAAATCAGTGTTTAACAACAAAAATACTCAAATGAAAATATTTTAAAATCTGTTAATTTCTCTTTATTTCTGAAGGAACCCATAATCTTTAACACCTCCCCCCAGTGTTTCTTCTGTTTAGTTCCCTAAATATAGAAGTTGATGTCCAAAGTTGCCTATGAGACAATTCACTTGTCTAATGTTTTGAAAGATAATTTTCCAGTACATTTTGTTGTTGTACTGTGTTCAAGATAAAGATCAGGATGAGAATATGGTTATGATGAAATACGTGTATGAATATATGCAAAGAGTTGCATACGTTAGTGTTTTCTGTCCCATAAAAATGTGTATAGTCTCTGCAGATACATATAGTATGTGTGGATGATATCTATCCCATGTACAGCAGTACAGTTCATGGAAAACTTCATGATTGTTCACCAACCTTTTCAATGATAAAATCTGATCACTTTGTTTTCTAAGCTGTTCATACTTGCATAAAGACCACTATCGTATCCTGAGTCGATGTGTTGTAGAAGTAATCAGATAACATGCGTACACTGACAGTAACTTATGCCAGTGCACAAATATGCACGTATATATACATGTATATGAGTTCATAATCGTCATTACAACTTAACGTGAAGGAATTCCTGCATGATGCGAGTTTGACATGTTAGCATTTAAGTTGTGAATGTAGCTGTAAGGACGCAATTGAGAAAGTGGAACTATCTTTTCCTGTGGAAGAAATACATTGGCTGATTTGGTGATATATATGATGGATTTCAACGTCGTCAGTGGTGCTATATTCTAATGTACCTATATAGATTTAACTTTACTGCACTTCAGAAGTTTGACGCTTGTGAANCCCCCATTTTTTATTAATAACAGTGAAGATTTTGTCTTTCTGTAAACGAAGTGACCTGTAGAAGCACAGAATGGAGAGGCACTACGTATTGAATATATTGACAACACAAAGTAAATCTTTGCTAAAAATATCCTTCTGCCAATATATTACAAACATGAGTTGTGAAGAACCACATTGTCCGCAACAAGTGACCTTTCTGACCATCAATATTTGCTTTATGTTTTTTCTTTTAGTTTATCCCTGCCAAAAATCATCTATCTACATTTCCTTGGACTGAATTCAAATTTGTCTTGAGAACAAATTAATACTGGCAAAAGGTGTTCAAGTTGTCTTAAATTTGTCTTGTCTGTTGATCACATGAAATATTTTAATATAGGCAATTTGGTAATAAAAGTTGGACAAATGAGAAAGGGCAGTTCAGGAGATGCTCAGATTGAAATATGAAGGCAAAAGAAAGAGTAAAAGCCAAAAATGGTTTGATTTTATTTTTGCTAGATGAAAAACATGAACTGGGAAAGGTATATTTGCTGGTTTGGAGAAATTAAGAGTGTACCTGAAAACAAGGACAAAGTTACAGTGCTAGAAGGAAAGTTGCTTTAGAACTGAGGAAAAAAAGGTACTTTAATTTTTGTGTTTCAAGAAATTGCACTAGGAGCATGATTTAGGGATAGCCTCTCTCACATTAGTGGAAAGTTAAAGCCTAAGCGTATGGGCAAACTTAATTGCCTTTCTTGTGCTGTTGATTGATTCATTGGCTGAACAGGTTCATGGCTAGACTTCCATTTCGTTGGTCAAAATCCGAGCTGAAAGATATTGGTAATCTCTTAAGGTGTGGAATTTATGTTACACTGCCTTGTTTTGTTGCTGATCAAATGCTTTTGACAATTTTTCATACAGATGTCTTAATTTCCATTTCTCCTTCAGCATATAGAAAGTGTGCAGCCTGAGTATTAGGCACACATAATTCTGTATTGGTAGAAGAAATAGATACAATAATATTTCACTGTTATATATATTTTGAAAATGTGTGAAAATTTGAGTTTTCATCTGGTTTGAAATTTTTTTTTTTCTTAGAGGTACACAATTGCTTACCAGAGAAGCAATTAGAAGTTCTTTTGTTCACAGAGTTTAACGGGGTTTTTTTGGTTTAATGGTGTAATTGTTTTTTTTCTCATCATCACATTCTTGAAGGCTAAGCTGTGAGATTTTGGTGTTGGTAAAACCTTAACGGTAATATTTGATAACATTTCTGGAGTAATACATTGAAGTCTCCTTCCTCTATTTAATAACTTGAAAATGGGTTGTATTTATGTCTAAAGACCCAATTGCATCAAGAACAAGACTTCAGTGCTTGTATGCGTTCTGAATTTAAAAATATTCTCATGTATTTACTCTCTACTGTTTTCTTCCCTGTGTCCTAATGTCATTTTAGAATGTATAAATATTAATACAGAAGAGTTTTCTAGTTTTCTACACTTACAATATTCTAGAGACTATGGAAGGAATTACCCATGTTTGTCACAAAAAATTATACTCTAGTGTTGTCTTTTGTTACAATTCGGCCATATATATTTTAGGGGAGTTCTTTGTTTGTTTTGTGGGATTTTTGTTGGGTTTTTTTAGCAGTCAGGTCATTTGCTTCTCATCCTGACAGTACCTTCTTGATTAACATAGTGATGTTTGCTAACTTTCCAAGAGCTAATAATTCTCTGAGAATCATCGAAATAAAGGTTAACGGTACACAAATAATGAGGTAAGTATTTACTACCAGCAGAAATTACTGTGTTTACAGTTGGTGTAGTGTTTCTGAAGAGAATCATAAATAAGTAAAACTGTGTACATCTGAGCAATAATCGTAGATTTCTTCGTAAATATTGAGATTTGGATTAGAGGTTGATACATGACAGTGCGTGTTCAGTACCTGCATTTGCTGGAGAACTGATAACTTGGCATTTGATGTGATTGTAAAAATATATATATAAATAAGGTTTCCATTCTTGGGATCTTTGGCATTTTTTCTTAAAAGAATTTCTTAGGCCTCACTGCAGGGAAAAGCTCCAAAAGTAAATCAGCAGGAGGGAAAAGGAGATGAGATCTTGTGATTCAGATGCTGATCTCAGGAGATCTGAGATTATTTTCCAGTCCTGATATAGTTCTTTTGCAAGTTAGGGAATCACTTTTTTCACCCAAAGCAGTCGAAGGCTTAAATCTATGATTATCTTAATAGCAGAGAAATTCACAGTGCCTTCTCCATGTACTTGCTTTCTAGCTTAGTTTAAGGGAACCACCGTTTTCTCTGAACAGACCGTCAATTGAAATGGGTGTAATTTTGAGTTTTGAGTTGAGAATTTTAGATTCCCAGAATGCATCGTATTAATAATTTCCATTGTCTCTCAAGACTTCAGTAGTTTTGAAATAAAAAAAGGTAAAATTTATTTACCAGAAGAGATATTTTGATACAATTTAATTCATATTTTGAGAAATGCTGCTTGATTGTTGGCTACAAAGAAATGTAAATAAGTCACTAAACTGTGTTAAAACGTGTCAACATCTAACAGTATAAGAAATTTCTGATTCTTTTGATCTGCATTTGTAAAGTATTTTAAGAGTGAAACCCCAATCCAAGCACTGCATCCAGTTGTCTCATAGATAATACTTAACTTTCATTATTTAACAGATAATCACAAGCTGTGAAGTTGTCATTTTTAACTCTGTTTCCTGTCATTGCTTTGTTTAATCATTCGTTTGTCTTTTCCAATTTTACTTGGGAATTGGAAGAGGCAGTGAGAATGTTTGAGATCAAATCTTTGAAAAAAGAAATGCTGGGGAGGTTCTGTGGTTGGTGACTGACTCAAATGGAATCGTTACTCGGTATGCACTCAGAAAACACACAGTTATCAGGTAGACTTCTGTAACAACAGCATTCTAGCGAACTCCCAAACTTAAAACAGCTTTGTCTCTCAATGTCGGTGAAAAACAGTCCTTTTCTGAAAACTTTATAGTAGAATAAATGGTCTCTAAAGTTTGTTATTGAACTGCTGAAGCTCTGACGCTGAGCATAATTGATGACTGTCGCTGTTTGTGTTATTCGTTGGCGTTGTGCAAGTTGCCTTTCAGGCTGACAAACCTCTCGACCGCTGACAAGCTGGCTGCATCATGCAGCAGATATTAATGGAACTGATGTTAATGGTCCCTGATATGAGTAGTCATCTCATAGATCTTGATATGTGAAAATACAGTCTAATGAAGAGAACTCGGAAGAAAAGGTCTTAAGCGCAAAGGCTCTCCTTGGTAGCTCTCTGGAGACTAACAAAATAAAACAGGGTAAATATTTGCCTCTCATTAACCTTATCAACTGAAATATACACTTTGGTAGACCTTTAAAAGTAAAGGAACATGGAATGTAATTTGTACTCTTTTGTTTTCCAGTAGCATTTATTTTTTGCATAGTACAGCTGATGGGTAAGATTAGTGGTCATTATGATAAAAGAATAGCAACTGATGACAGACTTTCTGGTAAAGCCTAATAAATTTTAAGCCAATAGAGTTTCTTTGGCATATTTTGCAGTTTCCTCTTAATTCACAAGAATGATGGCTTGCCAGTGCTTGAAAGCAGGGACGTGGCCACTTTATTTTCTTAGTTTAGAGTGGAAGATGGTCTTCTACACAAACATTAGCAATAAGCAAGTAGATGTAGAAGAAATCATACCTCTGATAGTGTGAACTGTGAGAAAATAAGTGTCCAAATAGTTGGTGTATAAAATACAAATGCCACTGAGGTTACCTTGTACTTCTCCATGATCTTGCATTTATAACAGTTTAAGAATTAGTAAGGTTGGAAAACTTTTTTCCTAAGTTACGACGTGGTGAGCAGATTTTCATTGCCTGTTGCACCTACTCTGACAGTTTACTGCAGTCAGCTCTCATTATCCAGAACAATACTGAGAAGAGCAGAGATATTCTAGGGAAGCAGTCATGGCAATACCCCTTGACTTCTGTATCTTAGGTTTACAGCACATAAATATTTCTGAATGGTATTTATGTAGAACTCCACTTTCTTATTCCATTATGATGCTTTTACAGGGTTGGGAGGGAGAGGGTTGCCTTTCCTCATTGCATGCATATGCATATTCAGACATATATTATCTTTTTTAAATTACTTTGCAAACAAAGTTAATTTGTTTTGAATAACTGGAAAAAATTTTGGTTAACAAGGACAGTGGTCTGATGACCCTCTTGTGATGTGAGTCCCTGATCAACAATATCGTACATAGCAGAATGGCTAGGAATTATGGTTTTGATCTGAATCACACCCAATGAAACAACTACATTTTTACCAGCTTAACTAGGAACTTTGGTAGGGGTTCGTGAGGGCTTTATGCTCTTATTTCAGCTTCATGCTCGCTTTGGACAGAGCGTACATGACAAAGCAAAAAAGTAGAATGGTATGGATAGACAACACCTGAGCTGGTGTATAGCCCATCAATGAAAGGTTACTTTGAAGAAATCTGAAGCAGGACATGTTTATACAGAATCAGTAGTTTTCATCTTGTTGTCATTGTGGTACATTGTGGCAGTGATCTGGTACAAGGAGTGCTTATGGTAGATATAGCACTGCCAAACCACAGCCTTAGAATCTGGGGATGGACTGGGTTTTAGACTTGTTTAAAGTATGTGGAAGAGAAATAGCAAAATGGAAAAGATGAGGGAATGCTGCAAGGATAAGTACACAGACATAAGGTTAAGGCCCAGAGGAAAAAAAGTTAATTTCCTTGCTGAAGTGTTGGCAGGACAGAAAATGACTCAGAACAATCAAAGAAACTGTTTTCTTCTGTGTTTCAAGAAACAAGACTGCCTGCCTTACAAATGGGGAGCAAAAAAGAAATAATCTCTAAAGAAGGTACTCAGACCCTAAATTTATCAAAAAGAAATTCTATTAATTTAATACACAGGTATAATTTAAAGTAAAAAATAACAATCTTGCTTCGTTTTCTTACTGTCATGTATGCTGGAATGTCTAAATTTGTGTAACACAGATATTCCAGAAGAGCATCATACTTCTATTTGAAAGTACCAAAAGCAGATAATGGAATACTTAATTGTTCATATTGCTAGATTTTTATTTTTTCTGGCTTACAGATTCTTTCTGTGGTTTATTTAATTGCATAAGAGCAAGCCCATTAAAGGAAATAACTCTGTACTAATTTATCTGAGAGTTTAGTTGAAGAAATAAGGTTATATCAGGGATCAAATCCAGCTTAGGAAAAAAATCTTTACTACAATCAGTGATGGGCAAAAAGGAGAAGAAACCAATTTGACTTTCAAATCCCAGGTTGAGATTGAGCTAGGAGTTAAAAAAAAAAAAAACAACTTTCAACTTGAAACACTTTTGATAAAGAAATCTTTGAGGGGAAAATAAATACGATAACCTAGGATACTAGGGGTATTGTTCTTATTTTACAGAATCATTCTTTGAGTTGAACCAAGTTGTAATATGATCTGGTGTGAAATAATTATGAGATATGAATTGCAATTTTAAATTCACCTTTAGTAAGAGGATCCTTTTGATTCCATCAGTTTTCTGTAATATTTGGAGATGGACAGAACTTCAGCAGGATTTTCCAATTTCAAATTAAGGTACCCTACTTTAAACACCTTCTAAGCAGTAAGCAGCTTGTAGTTCAGAATTTTTAACTATATATAAGCATTGCTTGTGCAGAAAATCATGCAGCTTTAAGCCTGTATTCATATCCCTGTAAGATAAATAAGACTTAAGCATGTGTTTCAGAGTCTTACTTAACTGCTGAAGTACTTCCTCAGTGGGTTTCTTTACCTGGCTCAAGCCCTTCATGCCTTGAAGTGCTCATTAGCTGCCTATTGATTCTGTTAAGAGACTGTGCTCTTCCTGGGCTTATCCAAACAATGATGAAATCACACTTGACAGTTCCCTTCTCTGTGTTATTGGATGCTGGCTGCTTATGCTATTGACAAAGCTGTTATTTGAAGAGAAATAAAGTAAATGCTAAGCTTGCATTTTGTAGACTGCGATACGGTTAAAAGTCACCTTCGTCATGAGAACAGCTTCGTTTCTCTGATTGTGTTGTGACTGTAGAGCAAAGGTGTCAAAGGTTCTTCAACAAATCTTTCTCTGTGTTTTTGTTGGAATCATGCCTTTTCGGTCTTGGCCTGAAATTGATAATTTAAGAAAAATATACCATTGAAACTATTTATTCCATTCTTAAATTTGCTTAAGCAATGACCAGTTGTGCAACTTTGAGTGTTTCAGACGTACGGTTTCTAATAGATGGGTTTATATTGCAAGATTATAAACACATACGTTTAATTTTGCTAATGTAAAATTCTAGTCTGCATATCTTCACGGAGAAATGCATATTCTGTTTTCAAAAAGTCTGAACACAAACAGTATAATAAGGATGAATATATGTGATTTTAAATCATCTTGGAATTTACAGTCAATGAAAATCACTTTTGACGGATTAGATTTACATACCCAGTAATTTATAATAAAATAACTTAAAATAAATCTGTTAGTAAATAGATTTTTCATCTCATAGCAGAAGTACTTGAAAATTTTGAACACGTTATTCAAGATCAAGTTCCTTTAGTATTACTGAGAAGGAAAACCTACCCAGATAGATAGGTTGCATTAGCAGTAGAGATTATCTGAGAAAACTTTGTAATCTTAGATACAGTTTTGAATTTGTAATCCACAATTTGTATATACGGGTAGGAGGAATCATCACAAGTGTTTTTAGATGATGAGGGTTGTTTAAAAATCTAAGATCCTTTGAATTTATTCTTTCTCTTACCAGAGTAAGTGGGGGAAAGATTAAGGTAAAAAAAAAGGTGTTAAGACGTCATTAAACTCAGATCTGCTTTTAGATCAAATCCCTGAGTTCTTGCAGTAAGATCCTCCAGGGCATTAACCATATGCAGGTGGGAGATCAGATTAACTGCAAATACTCATACTCAGGTGAGTAAAACACTCTGTAACATAGACTCACCATAAAAAATTTTAGACTTCACTAAAAAATTTCTGGAAAAATAAATGGATGAAATGACAAAAGCTATTTTTAATATTCCTTAACTAAAATAACATATTACTTAATCTCCTTCAGAATTGTTTTTTCTATCCTGTAGAAAAAAAATGATTTATTTTAGTTATTCCATATTTGTTTATTGTACTCTTTTCATATATAAACGTCAGCTTCTAGCTCAGAGGCTCTGGAAACAGGTAAATAATATTCCTGGTAATTCACATGTAGAAGTTGTGTTTCAGGCTGTGAACACAGTACTAACCTCTGTTTTATGAACATGATAAAACCTCTTATCACATCAAATCAGAACTTATCTCATGCTAACAGATGGGGAAATCCTTGCCATACTTCTGTGTCAGGAATTCACTGGAGTATTATTATATACTCAAAAAGCTATCTTCAACTCTGAGGGGGAGGATTATTTTTGTTAGGGATTTCACAGGATGAGAGGGGTTTTTTTTGTGTTAGGATAGCTGCTTTCATTATGCTTTTACAGTGAGGAAGTGGATTTGTGTACAGACAGAAAAGATATTTTTTCCCCAGGAGTGTTAGAGCAAAATTGTCTAAAATTAGATTCTTTCAATGCTGTTTTTTCATTTGTTTTTCTTTTCTCTAGTTAAAGAGAGAGGATTTTAGGAATAGAAGATCAAACTTAAATGGCTTTTTTTTCTGCATAATCTTCTCAGATCATTTGAAGTTAGGATCCGCATGTGTCTTATCTTTGTTAGTTTTATGACTCTCCTATTATACACAAAAATCAATATCACACATAAGACAATTCAATCCGTGTAATGGAATTTATTCAGGATGCAGGTATGGAATCCTTAACTTTCCGATTAGGGTGGGTTGACCTTTGCTGGTTGCAAGACCCCCACTCATCTGCTCTCTTGCTCCCCCTCCTCAACAGAGCAGGGGGAGAATATAAGATTAAAAAAGCCCATGGGTCATGATAAAGATAAGGAGGTTACTTATCAGTTACCATCAGGGGCAAAATATACTCAGCTTGGAGAAAATTAATTAAATAGGAGCAATGCATCCCAAAAAAGAGAAACTCAAGCAAAACCACCAGGAGGCCTGCATGGATGAACAAGGAGCTCCTGGAGAAACTCAAACTCAAAAAGGAAGCCTACAGATGGCAGAAGCAAGGGCAGGTAGCTTGGGAGGAATACAGGGAAATTGCCCAAGCAGTCAGGGATTAGGTTAGGAAAGCTAAAGCCCTGATAGAACTAAGTCTGGCCAGGGATCTCAAGGGCAACAAGAAAAGCTTTTATAAGTATGTCAGTGATAAAAAGAAGAGTAGGGAAAATGTGGCCCTCTCTGGAAGGGAAGGGGAGACCTGGTTACCTGGGATATGGAGAAGGCTATTTCTTTGCTGCAGTCTTCACTGGCAAGTGCTCTAGCCACACTGCCCAAGTCACAGAAGGCAAAGGCAGGGAGTGGGAGAATGAGGGACCGCCCATTGTAGGAGAAGATCAGGTTCAAGACCATCTGAGGAACCTGAAGGTGCGCAAGTCCATGGGACCTGTTGAGATTCATCCACGGGTCCTAATGGAACTGGCAGATGAAGTTACCAAGACACTATCCATCGTATTTGAGAAGTTGTGGCAGTCTAGTGACTAGAAAAGGGAAAGCATAACCCTCATTTTAAAAAAGGAAGACTGGGGGAGCTACAGACCAGTCTCACCTCTGTGCCCAGGAAGATCATGGAACAGATTGTCCTAGAAACCTATGCGGAGGCACATGGAAAATAAGGAGGTAATTGGTGACAGCCAACATGGCTTCACTAAGGGCAAATCATGCCTGACAAATTTGGTGGCCTTCTTCAACAGTGTTACAGTGTTGGTGGATAAGGGAAGAGCAACAGACATCGTGTACCTGGACTTGTGCAAAGCATTTGACGCTGTCTGGCACAAGATCCTAAATCGGAGAGATATGGATCTGACAGATGGATCACTCAGTGGATAAGGAATTGGCTGGATGGTTGCACTCAAAAGAGTTGTAGTCAGCGGCTTGATGTCCAAGTGGAGACCAGTGACGAGTGGTCACCTCAGGGGTCAGTACGGGGACCGGTGCTGTTTAACATCTTTGTCGGCGACATTGACAGTGGGATTGAGTGCACCCTCAGCAAGTTTGCCAGCGACACCAAGCTGTGTGGTCTGGTCACTGGAGGGAAGGGGATGCCATCCCAGAGGGATCTTGACAGGCTTGAGAGGTGGGCCTGTGCAAACATCATGAAGTTCAAGCAGGCCAAGTGCAAGGTCCTGCATGTGGGTCATGGCAATCCCAAGCACAAACACTGGCTGGGCAAAGAATGGCTTGAGAGCAGCCCTGAGGAGAAGGACTTGGGGGTATTGGTTGGTAAGAAGCTCAACATCAGCCAGCAAAATGCGCTCACAGCCCAGAAAGCCAACCGCATCCTGGGCTGCATCAAAAGAAGCATGGACAGCAAGTTGAGGGAATTGATTCTGCCCCTCTACTCTGCTCTGGTGAGACCCCACCTGGAGTACTGCGTCCAGCTCTGGAGCTCCTAGTGTAAAAAGGACATGGACCTGTTGGAATGGGTCCAGAGGAGGCCATGAAGATGATGAGAGGGCTGGAGCACCTATGCTATGAGGACAGGCTGGGAGAGTTGGGGCTGTTCAGCCTGGACCTTATAACGGCCTTCTAGTACCTAAAGGGGGCCTACAGGAAGGATGGGGAGGGACTCTTGATCAGGGAGTGTAGCAATAGGGTAATGGTAGAGGGTAGATTTAGATTAGGTATCAGGAAGGAATTATTTACTGTGGGGGTGGTGAGCCCCTGGCCCAGGTTGCCCAGGGAGGCTGTGGCTGCCCCATACCTGGAGGTGTTCAAGGCCAGGCTGGATGGGGCTTTGAGCAGCCTGGTCTAGTGGGAGGTGTCCCTGCCCTGGGCAGGGGGGCTGAAACTAGATGATCTTTAAGGTCCCTTCCAACCCAAACCACTTTGTTATTCTATGAATTATATTTATTGTCAATAAAAAATGGAGTTAGTTGGGGAGAAACAAAGACAAAGACAAAAATAAAAATACCTCACCCCAGCCCTATTTCTTCCCAGGCTCGACTTCTTCATTCTAATCTCTTTTCCCACACCAAGTGGTATGCGGGGGGATGGGAAATGGGGTTTTGTATCCAATTTATCTATTTAAGCAGTGAGTATAAAAAATGAAGTTTTTCATATTCAGCGATCTTTTGAATCATTTGAGCTTAGAGACTGTGCATTTATATAACTCCAGATTCTTTTTAGATTTTTCAATATAGAAATCTAAGTCTCCAGGAAAATCTGGGCGTAGCCCAAATCCAGACAGTGTTCTCCCATTGCATAGTGACAAGTAGGTATCAACAATGTACTTGGAACTGAGGTTCACATTAAGAAATGCTGCTGATTCCAGTTGTGACTTTCCTGTATATATTATTGTGATCAGCTTTGGAATTCCTTTATAGGCAAATCATGCTACTTTTTTTTTCTTTTTAAACAAAAAGCATCATCAGAAAGAACAAAATCTCTTTCAGTCTAATCCAAAGCCACCTCTTCCTACCTCCTTGTTTTCAAACAGCAGTAAAGAAACCTGAATGAGGATAAAATATCTATTTTCCACATTAAGCTGTATGTTTATAGTCCCCCTTCGTCAGCACTGACAAGGAAAACATATTTGGAACCTGAAGTCTGATTTGAGATGGCACTGATGAAACATCTAATGTGACTTATTTCACTTGTTCAAAGTTTAATTTTAAATCTATGACTATCTTAAGGTTTTTAAAATATCTCTTTATCTGGGTATATTTTTAAAATCTCTGAAATGTATGAGTCTTCATAGATTATATGGTGAAGATGAATCGCTCTTCAATCGTATACATCATGTACTATGTCTTTTATATAACTTGAAACAGTGAATGTGAAGCATTACATTACGGCTATGACAGTCATATTTTTACCTTTGCATATCAGTAACAAGTCTCATAATGTAGAATTTTGAAAAGGAAGAAAAGGAATTTGTGTGAATATGATTATGGGAGTTTTTATACAACACAGTTTAATTATTTGGTTCAGTAATGTTCAATAATTATTTCAATGTGGAAAGCCTTTACAATCCCATCCCTTCAAAAACTAAATTATTTCATTACCAGTAGCTAATTTACAAGGCAATTTCAAAATCTCATGATTCCTTGTCTGTCTGAGATTTACAGTCTCTAATAAAAGGCCCTGGCTAGGAGATATGAATTAACAACTCATTAAAATGAGAGCATATACTCAGTTTCTCTCCTCTCTCTCACTACTGGCTAACAGTCCTGTCTACTCACTCACCTGATAAGGGAGACAATGATGTGATTCCAAAACACTTCTGTCATCTCATGTAGAAGTGGTTTAGAATACAGCCTCGTCCAAGGTTGGGTTTACTTTGGTTCTTTAATGTCCTGAATTAGTTTCTATTCCAAAACACTTGCCATGTGGACAAAACTCATGTTTCTCTTTGATGGACCTTAGGGGCTGAGAACAAAATCTTTCTTCTTCCTGAATGTAAGCTACTTCAAGATTTTTTGATTCTAGGAAGGTGAATATTTTTTTCCCCGGAAACTGATTCTGGCCTTTGGGCTTTGATGTGTTTCTCCCTTAAAAGACTCAATACTCTTTTTGGAGACCCAGGTTATATTTCTGGCTTCGGGTGTAACTTTATTTATATAATTATTTCATCCTTTAGAAAGGATCTAAAATCAAATTTCTGACTGCTTCAGCAGCAGACTTTTTGGAACTTAAAAAATGGAATTAGTAACCCTGGTATTTTTGCTCTGTTCCAATGTTCAAACAATACTTTCTGTCCACCTCTGAAGTTTTGTCTGCAGTTTTAACCAGACATTTGGTTATGCTCTTTTTAGCAAAACTGCAGTAGTATTGTGACCTTTAATCCCTTTCCAATCCCAAAATCTTACACCTTATTATTCTTCACTTGAAAAAAAAATTAACCCCCCTCCCAGTTTGATCTTTTAAGATATTAATCAGTTCTCAATGATTACAGTTTTCTATTTTATTTGCCTTTGGAAGAATATCTCCCATGGTAACACCTTCAAAGGTATAACAGACCAAGAGCTTTGTTGTAGTTCAGTGTGTGGATGGAAACTGAACAGCCGAACCTGGGGGATGATGATGAGTGGAGAGCAGCTTAGCAGAAGAGGCCCTGGGGGTCCTGATGGACACCAAGTGGAAGGTGAGCCAGCAATGTGCCCTTGCCACACAGAAAGCTAATGCTGTCCTGGGCTGCATTAGGACAAGCACTGTCGGCAGGTCGAGGGAGGTGATCTCTATCTACTCAGCATTGCTGAGGCCACATCTGAAGCGCTGTGTCCAGTTCTTATTTTAATTTCTAAGATTGGTAACACTGAAGGAGAGAATTTATTGAAACAAAATATAGAATTAACAGAACTGTAACCATAGAGGACTTCTCTTCTGCTCTGCCTATTTCACAAACACTTTAAAGATGCTCTCACACCCCTCTCTAGTATGTGTATACAGCTGTGAGCACACAAACTTGCCAAAAAATTATTCATCTCTTTTAAATCAAATAGAATTAGAGCTGTTTATTGATTTTGCAAAACATAATTAACAGACAGTGAACTATACATTCAGGATCAGTATCTGTAGTGCAACAGAAAATCCAGAACACTAGTCACTTACAAAGCATGAATAAACACCTACAAACTTTTAAAGACCCTTCTACAATTAATGTCAGAAAATCAGCACACATGCACACCTTCACCATTACACACAGCCTGCCTCTCTTGGCTGAGGGTGTTAGAAGCATCCCCTTGGAGTGCTAGTTCCTCCCCTGTGGGAGGTGGTGGGGCTGGAGCTTTGTGTGTAGCTTCCTCCACCCCAGTGACCCACATGCCGTGTGACTGTGCCACCCCACTTCAGCCTTGCACCCCTGCCGTGTAGGTCCCTCCCAGCTCTGCACTGTCACCCCCACAGCTGGAGTGCCGCCCTTTTTGTTCTTTGCACGCTTTTCAAGTTGACACCCTTGTTTCTCTACAAACTTCCGTTATCCCTTGGTTACTGTTTATATGGCAGGTGATTGCTTTAACCGAACTTCAAAATTGTTGAGTTCCTCTTTAGTGATACTAGTTTCTGGGCAAAGACCCTCTCGGACGCTTTTGGCTGTCCTAGTCACATAGGCTGATGACACATTCCCATCCTATCTGTGGATGGTTGCTGGGCCATATATACCCAGAGAAGCCATGTGAATCCCTGCCCACACACTCACACATTGTTTCTATCTTAACTTACGTCCGAAATAAAGAGCAATTGTATTAACTCAACCCACTATCTGTTATCGTTAATTTAAGGATACTTGTACAGCTACACAAATCAACTGATAAAACACACTACTTGGAGGGATAATTTGTTTGTTTGTTTGTTTCTCAAATAGCTCTTTGCTTTTGACATTACTATATGCAAGTGAGAACAACAACAACCCAGGAGTCAGTTTCCTTGAGTTTCAGAAGGGGAAATTTGTAAGCATGCTTGGCAATTTGTTCTTGCTACCATTCAGTAAATTGTTGTATTTATACAGGGATATCTGAAGTATATGGAACAATAACAATAAAAAAGTGTCAGCTCTCTGTAGATGCTAATGGAAGATGACTTTTAACTTGTTTGTGCACACTGACAAAACATCAAGTATCTTCATCTCCTCAAACTGACCAAAAGATGAATTTCAAACCCATAATGGCATTAAAATGCATCAGAAATGAAAAGAACATAAGGATTCATCACAGGTCAAAAAGAAAAGTGCTTTTAAACTATCAAGAGCACAGTATATGCTATTTTAATTTTTTTCCACTTCAAGTTTCTGAAATATTTATTGAGGAATAATCTGTAGAATAATGAATACTGCTTTCCTACAGAAGTACAGAAGGCATGCTATATTTCTGCTATAGTGTCTTATTAAATATGGATGTGAGTTTCTAGTCACATTGGGGCTAGCTACTGACTGCTGTGTCTTTTGGCAAACAATGCTAGTTCAGTTAAGGTAAAAATAAAGAAGGACATCAGTTTAGCGATGGCTTCTCAAAACTTAAAAATAATACCTTTTCTATGTTTTGATGGTTTATGAGGGAGTGTAGTGATAGGACAAGGGGTAACGGTTTTAAACTGAAAGGGGAAATTTAGATTAGGTATTAGGAAGACATTCTTTATGGTGAGACACTGGAATGGGGTGCCCAGAGAAGTTGTTGGTGCCCCATCCCTAGACAGGTAGATATAGTGCTTACAGATATAGTTTAGATTAGTGATGGTTTTTGTCAGAGTTAGTTTGATGGTTGTACTAGATAATCTGAAACGTCCCTTCCAACCTAGGCAATCCTATGGTTCTATTCTAAGCTGGATCAGGGGACACAGAAACAATTGCTCCAGCTCTCAAAGAAGGCTGTAAGGTAGGCTGCATTTACAAAAACATGTTATTCTGTCTGTAACTGGGGAAAATCATATATATAGTGCAGCATAAATTAGTCACTACTTTTATTTTAAAAGAAATATGAGCAAAAGGAACGGTTCTTGGAAATACAGTAGTCCATCTGTGCCAGGCATGTGACATGTTTTGTTCTGCCTTTTCAGTGGTGGGTACAAAGCTCCCTTTGCTTCCAAGCCATGTGGAAGCACAGGCCAGTTGTTGACTTGCATAAAGTAACCCTTTAGTGGGATTAATGTTTACTGTGAGGAAGGAAATCACGAGATCTGTGAGTGCGCAATGTTTTTGCTCTGTCTTCCCAAGACTTTTTCTAGCAAGCCCCTCCACTGTTTGCACTCCTGCCTGAAACACGGTCAGGATTTTCCTGACCGGAGGTGGTTACCTGTGCAGGTGCTGCTGCTTCACTCTGTGGGCTTTGTGTGCTTCTAAGATCACATTTAGGATATTTAGCTGAACTAATTCTCACTCGGTTACGCTTGGCAACCTTGAATATCACATTACTTGAATAGCACTGGAACAGGCTGCCCGGGGAGGTTGTGGAGTCTCCTTCTCTGGAGACTGTCAAGACCCGCCTGGGTGCAGTCCTGAGTGATGTGCTCTGGTCAGTCCTGCTTTAGCAGGGGAGTTGGACCAAGATGATCTCTAGAGGTCCCTTCCAACTCTGAGAAATGCTGTGATTCTGTGATTCAGATTTCAGAAGGGTTAGTCTGTACACTGAATTATTGCTGCCACGTGCTGCAGCCTGTCCAGAAAGTTTTCTGGAATCTTTGCCATTTGGAAAATCTTATTTATGATTTTAAAACTGAATGGTAGCAGTCATGTTAATTACTTCCTTGTTTTAATTGTTTCCTTTGTTTTGGGGTTTTTTTTCATTGAATTCTTAAACTTGACATCAAAACAAGTGCTGCTTAAACTAATGCTAATTGCAAGTCTAAAAATTACTGTAAAGTTAAGGATTTAGGATAAATCAAAGTGGTTTAAGTTCAATTTTGAGTTTTCCAAAATACTGAGGGGTACAAAAGACTACAAGGTTCTTTTGCTAGCCTTAGGGTTAGCCTTCTGAGGAAGGATGATTGAACTCTGATTCTACTCTTTGTCAACTTATCAGGCATGTAAGAGAACACACACCATCTTTAGAGGCTGTCACAGCTCTCCTTCCTTAGTTTTCTGGAAAAGCACACTTACCCAATAATTCTTGCTAGGATAGCTAGGATAGGCAGAAAATGTCCCCAGTGATTTCTGGGAACCAAAATATTTCCGCGGACATGTCAGTAAGGTCTGTCTCCCCAAAGTCACAGCTACAGTTCTCAGTCTTTTATTAGTATTAAAATGCAAAAAATAGATATTCCTTTTTTTTTTTTTTTTTAATTAATTCTTAGATGCATTGGGCCTGCATCGACTGACATTTGAAAATCTAAAATAAATGTTCACTTCTGTTTATGATTTAAGATTTTCAGAATAATGTATTTTGCTTTCTAAATGATAAACAGCTAAAGGAAGAAAGTCACCAATATATTACCCGGTATTTTTAAATTAGCAGAACAGGCTTATAGAAAACCTTATTAATGATGTAATTGATACGAGTGGATGCAATATCCATCAAATAGATCATTACTGCAGACATGGGGATTTTGGTGTTGATATTAAAGGTTTATTTCAGATCTCTGCCAAGGTATTTTTAACTACATAGTTTTCTGTTGCTAAATTGGGGAAACGTGATTTTAATATCTCCTTAGCCCCCCACCTTTTTTTTTCTTAACCAAATGCAGGTGTCTGGTACTTAGGAAAATCTGAATTAAGGGTCCTGGTTTATCTACATAGACTGTGGGAACATTGTAATTTAAAGCTGATTATGTTAAATCACTGTGTTATTCTTGTGACAAATGCAGTTGGTTAAAGGGCGTACTTCTATCAGTGCAGAATCTTCGCTTAGTGTTATTATTCAAGGCACTCTTTAAATTGCCTTCTTAAATATCTAACTGTAAGAATTTCAGCATCTAAGTGTGATATATAGATGATGACAGCTTCTGAAAATGGCTTGTAGCCGATATCTAAACTTTGCAATAAATAATTCTCTGAACTGCGTTTTCCCACACAATATTTACAGGGCTGACTGGGAATTTCTACACTTACCAGCTATTTAAAGAAAACTTGTAGTCTCTCCTCTGTTTTTTATAAGCAGTACTCACAAAGGAATCCAGGAGTTCAAATATAGTCCAAATCTTTAGTTTTGTGATGCTGGAAAAATATCTTGATTTTTAAAAAAAAATAATTCTTACGGCTAAAACACACTGTCAGAGTGTGATGCGATGGGAAGTTTGCTTTTCAATATTAAAGCATAGAACTGGAATGGTTCTCTCACATCATCTACCAGCTGAAGAGGGCCATATCATATAGTCTGACTAATTTCTACACGAATGTTTTACATGGATGTTCTTGGAAGAAGAAATAACAACATTTTATATTTCAGAGGAAGGAAGGATAAACTCGCCTATTCAGAATTTGAACATACAGTTAATTCTGTTCATCTTTGTGTAATCCTTTAGTAATTCTGACTCTTTCTACACCTTTCTTTTTTCTCCTATTGCACTTAGGAAGTTCATTTTCCAATAGCAAAACTTCTCTTTGGTAGTCTGTAAGTTCCTTTAATGTGTTACTTCAGTAGTACTTTCTTGCTAGCGTTCTGTCGCTTCCACTAAAATGGTGCTGGTGACTTTCTTCCAAACCTCCTGTTCTGGTTTTAATCAAATTTTCAGCCTAGTCTTTTTAGTCTGTCTTTTTTCTTTTTTTGGGGGGGGTCGAGGTTCCCACCAGTAAATGTGTGCATCAAGGAGAGAGCAAGCCACGAATTCATTTGAGATTTTTTTTTTTTTTTGCGTATATCAGAATGAAAGCTGTCGTAACAAGGCTGAGTTTTGAATAATTTCAATATTTTAGAAGTAAATTTGAAATTTAGTTTATCTTTTGCAATATTAAGCAAAACTGGGAAACAAACTCTACTGATTATGCTGTGTAGTTTGTTTCTTGCTGTAAAATGTGTTAGGTACAGCCCTCTTCTATCTGAAGAGTGACTGCCAGGATATTTAGCATTACCTGCAGCTTTGTATCAGCAGTGAAGTTGATGAAGCAAACAGTGTAGTCAGTGAGAGAACGTAACATAAATCTTGCCGTTGCAGTCCAGCCTTTACAGAACCTGGAGGCAGAAATAGGCTGGAGAAGATCTGACAGTAAAGTAAATGAATAATTAAAAAAGTAAGGTTATCTGCTTGTCTTTGGTGTACAAGAGATAAAACTGGATTGTCTAATGGTATTTGCTGACCTAAGAAATAGGGAACTAGTCCTAAACAAGATTTTGTCCATGTATTCTACTTTGCAATGTAGTGAAGTTATGCTAAAAGGGCGTGTCCAGGATTTAATCCTTTTGGTTAATTTCCCTTGTAACAGACCGTAGATGCACTGCCACTGTTAGGGTTTTTTTAAAGTATTTGAGTTTATCTTGAACTACAGACCTGGATATAAGCAATGGTGAATTAGGGAGCTTTTGAAATATTTAGTATGTCCTTATTTAAACCATTATATATTTAGCCTGGTCCTACATCTAAGTTTACCATTCTCATAGCTTCTAGACAGTTTATAGATGGTAGTGTCTCACGCTATTTGATTTTAGATGGGACACTGAAGACTGCTTATGCATCAGACTGATCCTTTGCATTATGTCTTGTATTCAGCTGTTAAGAAATGAGGGTAAAAGAAAGATTGCTTGAAGTCGCTTTGAGGCACTTGATGATTTTGGTTTGGTGGTTGGTTTTTTTTCTTTGTGCTTTTTCAGTAAACACGATTAGGATGAAAGCTAGGGTGTTTTTATTTAGCTTTATGTTGTCATAAATCCTTAAAATAAAAATTAATGTCATGTTTGTGCCAAAAGACTGTACATGGCTTATTGAACTCCCTGGATACATCTTGATTTTTTTAATACTTCTGTGTTTAGGTCTAAGATGATTTAAAGTGTTTTTTTAAATTATAAAAATCTGCCTTTCTAATGTTCCCTAAAAAGTGTACATAAATCAAGACCGCAAAAGACTTTGTTATATAAAGTTGCTAAGATTACAATTACTTGATAAAATATTACTGAGAAGTTGACTTCTTGAGTATTGAATTTTAAAAGGAAGAAATTTGCAGCTAGAGAACAGTTTTTTGAAGTAGGTTCTTAGTGATAGATTATTTCGTTATTGAGGATATCACTTGTTGACTAAATACGCTTTCTGTAATGTTGAAAAGAATGTTTCATTTCCTGTGTAATACTACTAGTTAAAGTGCAACACTGTTCTGTGAGACTTTGGGGACAGGTGGAAAACTGTAATCTGATCAGGGCACTTTGCAAAAGCAAGTTTTAGGGCCCGTTCACATTTTGTATTTGTCAAAGATAGTTCCTTCTGTGACTTAGTCATTCCACTCAGCAGTAGTCGTTTGGTTTGTAGAAATCACGATCTGTTCTAGTTTTGGAAGGTGCAACAGATGGGAATTGGCTACAGAGGTAGGATGAGATAGTGATAAGGAAGCAGCAACGCACCTAGCATTTCATTCTGACTGGCTGAGGGGGCTCACTGACTGCTTTGGGGTTCATTCATCACTCAGATCTGTTGCTGTCTTAAGAAATAAACTTGTTTAATTTTAGCACATATTGGCCAATTGGGTCTCACTGGACTATTTAGTTTTACATTGTGTCCGGGTGTCAAGTTTGCAGATCAATAAAATTAAATTATACATGAACTGATGTACAGGCTATTGATTCTACAAGGAAGCTGAGATATGAATAGACAGAGGTGTTCTGCTTTTCTGCCTGTTGCTTATCTTCATGCAGGAAACAGGGGCTATACTGTTCCTCGTAGATGAGATATCCATCGCATACTTTGTATGAATACTAGGAGCCAATTAATTTAACATTAGTTTGTCAACTGTATACATACCTGCAGAGATACATCTTTACAATTCTGTTGTACTGTCAATACATACATAAAGTTGAGTCTTAGAATAAGAGGCAAACATCAGTTGTAATAAATGTTGACATCTTCTGGCATGTTTACAGGAAATTCAAATTACGAATGCGTCTCAATCTATCTTTTTTGGTGGTTTTGAAAGAATCAAATTCAATTGTGTAATGTTACTTCATTAGGCTTCCTTTTCTGTTCTCAAATAATGGTTATTTTCAAATTTCCATTCAATTTCTCTTTCTTATGAAATAATTTTGTCTCCATACAGTTTCCGTTTTTGCTGCTTATCTCCAGTGTAAAATGTAGAGAATATCTTACTGCTTCATTTCTCCTTATAAACAAGTAATTTTTTTCTGGTAAATGTCTATCTAATATGAGCAAATTACTTATTCATCTTATCCTAATTATTAGAGCAAGAAATAGACACAAATACATAAGAGAATGAGATAAGTTTTGTGTTAGCATCACCCACACCATACTCTGTTTAGTTCAAAAGTAGTACTTTGTTGTAGCGCTCTCTGCCTTTGCCTTGGACTAAAACTTTACAGTGACTCCCACTTATGATGATAGACATGCGGCCATCTATAAAGATGCAAGATTGTTTTGTATTATGACCTGACTAGAATGCCACCGTAGGAGTTGTGCTCCTAGAGAGGAAAAAAAAGGCATCATCCTGATGTCTAAATATTTAGAAGTCTGAACAGTCAAGAGCTTGTGGTTTTCCTCTCTTGCTTATTGAAATTTTATTCTTTTTCTTTGCTGAGTTGCTATACATCTGCTGAGATTAAGCTGTAATTAATCTTATTCCTGGATGATTTGGAAAGCTATTTTTCAAATTTTAGCTATGCTGGCATAGGGAAACAGCATATCAGCATCTCATTTGTTGTCTTAAAAATATCAATGTCATGGAGAAGACAGGAGAAGCAAGGCTGTATCAAATTGGACTTACATTTAGGAGGGCGCCTGTATGATCTACTGAGGCTTCTGGGTATTTAACTGTACTCCACCCCCATTTCCTAGTACGTGCTCCTTATTGCTGGAGAGATTGCCATCCATTCTTTCGCTGCAAAAGCCTCCAAGAGCAAACCTGTCTCTTGGAGCATCTTGCTGGCTAGGCTTGGAATGCAGAAAATGTCTGGAAACTAAAGTATGTGGTTAAGATATTTCTACATCTGTATTAAAAGATTGTTTTATGCTAACAATTGAACCTTCTAATGTGTGTTCAAAGGAGATATATAGCAAAAAACCCATGTTATAGGGAAGTCTACTTTCAGCAGTTGTATCAGTACGAGAAATTTTCTCCCACTTCCCAAACTATGAATGAAGCCAGGTACATGGGAATAAGGTGAATATTCAAAAAGGGAGAGCTGTAAATCACTTTTCTCGTTGGACTCCAACACTTTTTTGCCCTTTGCAAGGATCACGGGAACCTCTCAAATGAGTAAAATGGGATTCTGTCAGACCCCTGAGCAGTGATATGTAAGCATCAGAAGGCTCACAAACTTGTTCCAGTTATATATTCAAAAGTTTTAATGGCTTGTTTTAAAGTTATCTTAAGCACATATGTAGAGAAAATGTGTCAAGTGATATCCATATATCTGATTCAATTGATCAGACCCGAGCTTTAGATGTTTGCCACAGATGTCTCTTATCCCTGCCCATTCCAAATACTGAAGAACAGATGTAACAAGGGAGATTGCTCATTTTGACAAGGACGGGGGAGAGGGGGGAAGTAAAAAAAAAAAACCAAAGAAAAAGAAAAAGGAGAACAAAAAGTTTTCAGTTGAAAACAAAATTGCCTGGAGATTTCAGTACTCACTTCAGGTGGATTTTAGCTTTGAAAATATGTAAAGGTTAGTTTAAGAACGCTCACAACAACTGAGCAGAACTCTGTGTACGTGCACGTGTTTTGTATTAGATTGACAATCATTTTTTTCCTCTTGATTTCAGTCTCCTGTCCATTGTTAGTGACCTCAGACCTAGAAACCTAAGATGTTGCAAAGATACTGCCCAAACTGACATGTTTTACTAGTGGTTTTGGCTTTAAGGAGAAAAATGCAGGACTGTCTGTAAGGGTTGGAAAGGTTTTTGAATACTTTTGCAGAAGCAAAGCCACTACTTAGAATGAAGAATTTCCTAATTATAGACAAATCTTTGAAAAGAGAGAGAAAGGAAAAATGGTGTGTATAGCTTTCTCTAATGTAAAAATGTGGAGTGAGAGAAGGGGAAGAAAAAGGAAGTGAAATGTAGAATCTCTCTGAATTTTCTGTAAAACAATGCTAAGCATAAAGGAGAAAAGCCTTTAGTAAATATTGGAGCAAGTAGAAAGAATTCCCTTAAAGGACTTAATTTCATGTGTTTTTTAAATACCAACTGAGATGACTAGTGTGCCAGGGATGACAAAAGTGGAGAAGATGACAGAGTAAATGCTATTACGGCCTGTTGATATTAGCTTTTTCATGGTGACTTCCCAAGATCAAACATGAGCTTGGAGTTCCCTGTGATTATTGCAGCTTGTTGTCTTGGGAACAGGGAAAGAGTTAATGTGTAACTAGCCAGCTCTTATAAAGTGGCCATTTATTTCGAACATTTATTTAGAAGAAAAATGTGTGGTATAAGGGAAGTAACTTTCCAAAGTGGCTGCTAGTGCCATCTAAAGTGTTGAATGTTGCCATTTAGTTTTTATGAAACTATGAGTACAACTTCGGCCAAATTCCTGGTGATACAAATTGGTGTTTCTGTACTTAATTCAACAGAGTGATAGCAGTTTTAGCATATAGCAAATTGGATGGAAATCTGATTAATTTGTCATTGCGGTACTCTTCTATACTCACATTGATAATCATTATAACAAAGTTATTACTCAGCTTTTTTTTCCTTGCTAAAGTAAAACAGAAATAGTCTATCTTATTTGCTCTATTTCACAGAGTGAATATTATCCATGAAAGCCCTGTTAGGTTAACAGCATTTTGAAATGAAGTTCTCTGTCCAAACTAAAAGATGGCCTATATAAAGGTACAAGCCTCTCGATGATAGCTCACAAAAGCGAATCTGTTCAAGAAGCACTGTGTTCTGCAGGCCTAAGATTCATCAATTTTTGGATGGACTGTTGAGACTACTAATAAAAGTACATTTGCAAAACATTGTAACCATAGATAAATCCATAAAATTAACCCTGGTGATACCAGATAGCACGGCATAGTAGAAACTACACTACTTCCAAGTCAAACAAACCCCAACGAATCATTTTGTATTAAAAAGTTTTTATTCTTTGGATCAGATTCATGCTGCACCACCTCAGACTGAAGTTCTTTAGATGTTCTGTTACCACATCCACTATGGATAAGTTGGGGCATAAACGTATACCCAGAAGTGTAGGGAACCTTTCAGCGTTAGGTAACTGTAGCGGGCAGAATAGTTGTGGCATCCATTATACTGGGGAAGAGTTTATACTGTCTACAGCTCTGAGTTTAACTGGTTTTATTCTGCAATGCTACGTTTCTTGTAATCTAATGAAAAAGAAGTTAAAGTTTGTTTCCTTAGGAATCTTATTCAGGTACTTAAGTACCAGTGATGCGTATTTGTTATTTTGTTTGTTTGAAATAAGAATCCTGAGATACAATATGGTTATTTTCATGGCGATTAGTGTCTTGTGTGTCTGCAGGCCATTGTACTTTTACCTTTCTCTATAGAAAAGACTAGTAAATTCATTACATTTGCTCACTGCATTGACAATTAAAAAATAAAAAACCCACCCAAAACCACCCAAAAAAACCAACCAAACAAACAAAAACCACCAAAAGAACAAAATGCAGGTGAAACAGCTCATATTTCTCTATTAATCAAAAAGCACACTGTTAGTACTGCTGTGAAACTCTGAGTTGAATTATAAGAGTACCTATTCTGATTCCATGTTAGGTTTGCACATAAACAAATTAGGGTTGTTAATTTTGTGAGAAGCTTCATCTAGATTAGGCTTTACCTTGAACTCCCACTTTCATATTCCCTAGGACAACAGAACAATAATTTGCTGAAACAATAACAGTAGGGACTAAGTCTCTCTGGATACCCGCACCTGGCAGAGGAAGTCTGGTTGTTAACATATCAAAAGACCTGGTGAATTTCTTCAGTTTATGTACAGACTTAAATTAATAGAACTTTGTAAAATTTTCTACTATGTCTATTTTTTTTACTAACATTAGGTATCCTATAAAATTTATTGGAGACAGTGTTATTTTTCCTTCTAAAAATAGAGAGGAAAATCTTCAGCCTCCTTTTCTTTGTGTACAGAATATTTAATTTATTAGAAACAAAATCCCCAACTCTCCTATTCTCAAGTCACGGCTTTCTCTGTGAAGGTAAATGTCCATCTGAGGTGGGATGTTGCTCTCTTGCAGCAGTTAAGAGAGTCTCAGGATCCTTCGTGGTAGTTTTTTTGTTTCTTTGCATAAGAAAACCATTTCTGCCAAATTATCCATTATCTTGAAGCCAATAACACTGTGTTCAGCATATTAAAATCCCTGTTAATGTTCTGAAACTATACCTGATTTGAGATTTACTATGCATGTTATTGAAGGTTTCATAAAAGCATAGGGTTGGGGGAAGATGTTTATTGTTTGCCCCCCATGCAGAATACGCATACAGTGTTCTGGGCCAGTCCACCAGTAAGATGTGTTGGCTCCGCATCACTGTTGTTAGTAGTCATCAGGTACACATACATTCCCTCAATTTCCTAGGCTAGATTAGGTTTCTGACCCCAGAAATAAAGTGAACAAATTTCCTCTTCAGTGACACACTTGCTTTTGCTCAGTGTTACCCAGGAAATGAAAGGAAGATGATACCTGGAAATAATAGGGTTAAACTGGTATGTATTTATTCCATTGTGGTTTTTTTGCTTTCTTTCCCCCTTCTTTTTTCTCCTCTCCTTTGGTTGATTTAAGTCTCTATTTTCTTGTATTCATTAAAGAAGGACAAAACACACCACCCACGACCGCCCTTTTTTTGGTTGCTATTATATATAGGAAGAAGAGGCAATGTTTTAAATAAAAATGGCTTGCCAAATATTTCCAATTAAGTATCTGAGAGTGTTTTGTACAAGCACTTGTGTCTCAACAGGAAGCACATACTGGCAAAAGTAGAACAATTAAAAGATTTATTGGCTGAAACAATTCCCACTGTCATGCGGTACATAAGAATTATATATTTATACCTACTCACTGGGATAATAAAACTGTATTCAATTATGTTGTAGAGACTACCAAATGATTGTTGAGACCTCTCATAACGTTGCAACTCATAAAATATATAGTGTAAACAATGCATGAGAAAACACTATAGGAAGATAGTCTCTGGTCCATAGAATTTACTTGATTGTCAAAAGAATTATCAAGACAAGTGACAAAGGCCATCGTAAGTCTGCAGTAGCTATAAATGTGAATTTCAGAGGTGTTCTGTTGATGGTGATCTACAGGGCTGTAATGGTTTGGGGTTGCATAATGAAGCATGGTTGTCTCTCATGACTGGCCCAAGCCTTACAAACTCAGAAATGCAACAAGAGCTGTTTTTTTCTTTAGCCGGGATAATGTAATAAAAATCTCAACTATCCCTTTCTTCCTAAATGTAAGCCATTAGTCCTTTAACGGTGTGACTGTGCAACAACGGTACGTTTCTCACACTCCCTTGCTGGTTAAAGAAGAACGCTGTGGGGTCCTGAGTTTGCCCGTTTGGGACGTTGTATTGTGGTTATGACTTTGATTCAGTAAGGTAATTTGCACCAGGCTGTGTTTAGACATGTGAGAAATCTCATCGCTTCACCACATAACTTGCTTAGCACCTTTGTCAGAGCCTGCCTGTGGTCTGAAACACAAAGCAGCAGCCTCTTCTGTTCAAGCATCTTTCCTTGTAGGTTTGTAATTCCTCTTAGGCTTGTTCACTGCAGGCATATCTTTGTTGGAAATTCTTCCCTTTATTTCTTCTGGGACTGTTCTGTTTGACTTTGCCAGCCAAGGAGCTCCAGCTGTGTTGTGACAATTATGTAATTAGCTATCGCTAGCAATAACTTTGCTTTCAGCTGGAAGAGCATTGTTAACCTTTGCTTTTTTCCCTTGTGCCATATTTTCTCTTTCTTATCTCTGAGAAGGTGGTGTGCACTTCTTCGCAAGCAGTCGTAGCCATTAGTAATCAAAACTCAACTGAGCACGGCATTTGTCAGAAATCCCATTGTTTCCAAAGTGTGGCTGTAAATGAATCCATTCCTATGTGAGTATGGTTATTTTAAAAGCCTTATCAGAGGAACTGGAATTATTTTCTGATTTTCTCTCAGTAAATGGATCCACTGATCCTTAATAACTTCACAATTATTTTGCTAATTGTCATGTTTCCATTATTAAGTTAAAAAATATGCCATCAGATAGTCAGGTATGGGTTCCATCACTATGACTTGAATGCATCGAAATATTTTGAAATAGCAGCAGCACTGAAATTTGTCAAATAAAGAGAATTTTTTTCCTACTTGTGTTAGTCAACATCCTAAAGTAAATGGAGAAAATGGGGAAAATATCAGCATTGCCTATGATCTGGGCTACACACCAATATTGATAGAAAAAATAATTAAAAGATAACAATGTTTAAAACCAAACTAATCCTAGCCAAGAAAAAATCAACGCCAACCATGAATGGCATGTGCGATATAAGTTAGTAGAATATTACTTTTTAGTCTTAGGAGCTCAGAAAGAATCAATACTTAATGTGACACATTGCTTCTTGTAGGAACCTGATGTTTTTAAATTTTTAATTAGTATACAGTAGAGCTGTAGTATGTCTTTTTTTTTAACTTATTCTTCTCTGCTTTTTATAATTATCCTGGTAAAGTAGTGGGGTTTTTAATTTTATTTTTTTTTCCCCGACAGTGGTGTAAAAAGGTACAGTTGACATTTGGGAGGATTATGAAGTTACTGGCCTGAAAATGCTATACAATGAAAGTTTATCAGAAATGTTTTTATAAAATGTGTTCAGAGCATGTGGCAAAAACGTTTAGTGCCTTTTCTAGGCTTGTTAATGAAATGAGAGGAAGACGTATTTATGAATTAAACTAGTCTGGAACGGCCTGGCATTTTATTTTATACTTATGGGTTTAATTTATGTTTAAGTACTTCAAATTCATTATTTATAAGCCCAACTTTGAATTTATCCCTCGTGCTACTCTTTTCTAGATTAATTTGTAAATGTTAGGATGAATTTTAAGATAAACATCTGTATAGGAAAAACAGACATTCTAAATTATCCATTTTTCGACCTTGAGGTGCTGGAGCGTGTCCAGAGAAGGGCAGCGGAGCTGGTGAGGGGTCTGGAGCACAAGTCTTATGAGGAGCGGCTGAGGGAGCTGGGGGGGTTCAGCCTGGAGAAGAGGAGGCTGAGGGGAGACCTTCTCGCTCTCTACAACTACCTGGAAAGAGGGTGTAGCAAGGGGGAGTTTGGTCTCTTCTCCCGAGTAACAGGTGATGGGACAAGAAGAAACTGCCTCAGGTTATGCAGGGGAGATGTGGATTGGATATTACGAAAAATTTCTTCACCGGAAGGGTTACCAAGCATTGGAATAGGCTGAGCCCAGGAAATGGTGGGATGACCATCCCTGGAGGTATTTAAAAGATGTGTAGACATGGTGCTGAGGGACATGATTTAGTGGTGGACTTGGCAGTGCTGGGCTAAGGGTTAGACTTGAAGCGTTAGTCTTTCCCAACCTAAACAATTTTAAGATTTTATGATTCTTGATATGTTGTTCATCAGTTTATGTATATAATTCCTGTGATGTCTGAGTAAGAAAAAAAAAAAAAAAGAGGATCTCTGGTGTGAGATACTTTATTGGGCATGAATTAAAGAGTTTTGCTAACGGGGGGCTGCAGGGGTGTCTATGTAGAAAGAGGCCATGAAACTGCCCTGTTGAGTAAGGGCAGTTACCCTGCCCTAAATGCCCTAAATGAGTAAGACTAGCAAAGACTGGCAGAAAGAAACCATTACACACACATCCCCAACCTCCTGCACAACATGTGACCTCGCTGAAAGAATTAGGATGAAGTGTAATGCGGTGAAAACAAGGGAATTTGAGACTAGGAACGGGGAGGAAAAGTGTTTGGCTGAAGTTGAGAATGGGAAAGAGGGAGGAAAGGCATTTACTTAAATGTTCATTTAATTGTTCGTATTTTCTTTTTCTCAATACCCAAATCAGTGATTAGAATTTTCTGTTAATTGACAATAAATGAAGTAAAGTTCCCCAAATCATGACTGTTTTGCCTGCAACATGTACTGTTTCCATGATGCCTGAGTAACAAACTCACACAAAATTTTTAATGCTGGGTATTTTTTCCCTAGAAATGTCTCACTTTAAATCAAATCAGTGTTTGAATGAGAGGAAGGTATTTCAGGGAGACAGAAGAGCCTGCATTAAAGAGATTAACTATAACACTAAAAATGCATTTGTCATTTATTCTGCTTACTATATATCTAGGAAGACTTTTATTGTAATATTTTATTATTTTGCGTTAACAATAGAATGTTCTTCCCTAGATTGAGAATGTTACTAGTAGGAAGCATTTCAGCCACCTTTAAAAAGCTGCCATCTCAATGAAGCCAGCTATTCAATAATAAACAAAAATGCTACAAAACACTTGAGATCAAAAGTGCTGCTTATCATCAATTTTAAAGCAATCTGTTGTTAGAAAATTAGAAATGTTATAATTACTCAGAAATGCATTGTCTATCAACAGCCGGCAGGATCCTTGAGTGCTTTACCAATTTTGACCCTAAACCTGCTGATTTTGCTCAGTTTATTTTACTGATTGTTACATGGAAATTCCATAGTCCCACTTGTGCCCGGTGGAGAAGGTATTTTAGATGGCTGTAATACAAGAGAAGGGATCTGTCCTCCTCACGTTGGAGGAGTGCACTGATCTAAATCTGTACTCTTGGTGTTCTAGCCAGGACAGCCATCTTTTGGGTTTCGGAGGTTTTTTACCCTTATATGCTGAGACTTTTTTATGGTCTGTAATGAACATGGGTGATGAAGCTCAGGGAAATATACAATCCTTTTTCCCATCTTTCACAAAAGACCAGACCCAGTTGACACTACTTTGTGCAAATAAGCTCATATTTGGACCTGCTACATAGGAAAAAGCAGCCATCTAGCAGNCCACCCCCCCAAGCAAGTGAATGTTTGAAGCTCTTTAACAGATGTTTTATTATTTTACTCAGGTGGGATATTTATGATGCATTAGTTTCTTTTATGTAATTTTATTTTGGCAGCTACATTCTGAACTAATTAGCACACTAGAGAGATCTTCAAATAGGAAGTATGTGGGCAACTAGGGGTTAAGTATTTGATAGCATATTGCAGAGTCCATGGTGACTGAAATACAAGACTGGCGTTCTTGCAATCACTGCATGGGGCATAATTGCATTTCTGAAACACTGAGCTGTCAGTGCTCTGAAGTTTTTGTTTGTGCAACTTTATAAAGGAAACACTGAAGACCAAAGAAATTGTTGTGAATTACAATCTTGTATAAATTATATTATGCTGGCTAACTAATGTATATATATGTTGTGAGTGTGCTTTGTCAAACTGACTGGAAGCATTTAAGTAAGTGTGTGGACATACTTATATATGCATGCGTGATTCTTTTTCTCTAACAGCTTAAATTATGAGAATTACATTTTATGTGATGCTTGTAAGGATGTGACAAGGCAATTCCAAATTTATACTAGTAGATGATTTTCTACTAGAGCATTTTCTGTTAACTTACTCCTATCAAGCATTTATCTATAGTATTACATCTGCAGTATTTGTCTTCCAAAAAGCGTAAAGTCACTCTATAAGCTAGAGCGTCTGATCACTTTTTAAGCTATTCTGATCCATATCCCACCTGCAGCTGCAGAAACCAGAAGTAAAACTGAAATATTTACTTTTGTTTTTCACCAGGAAAATGTGTCAGTAGGAGAGAAAATGAGTTAGTGAGACTAGAGCAGAATGATTAAGGATATAGCCAAGATGTAGGAGACCCAGAGTCCACAGCTGTTCTGCCACATTTCAAGTAATTAATTTTTAAAACTGAAAAAGCTCAGCAAAGGTGTCCCACTTTTCCAGCTCCAGCTGCATGTTTCTCAGCAGTTTCTTCTGCCGTGAGTCTTCTCAAGTGTCTCCCAGCATGTTTCTTCTCATGTGTCTCCTTCCCTAGCAGCCCATGCTGTTTCTGGATAAATCTGAGCCGAAGCGCTATGTGCTCCTTTGCCTAGCTGAAGTTCTGGCACGTGGTGACTTGCTTGCACTGGTGTCAGGGCTGTTTGGAGGCACATGGGACTGGCTACCTAAACCCTTCAGTGCATGGCCAGCACATCTGTTAACTGATTGGGTGCCCATGCATGAACTACTAGGGCATTCATGCATAAATTACCTGCGCATCCATGTATGCAATAATTAAATATTTATGCAGGAGCTAATAGGGTTCTCATATGTGAACTAATCGGGGACTCAAACATGAACTGCTTGGGCACTTGTGTAAGTTGATTAGGTGCTCATGCACAGATGTGGTAAACCATGCAATTTATGCCCAGTACCCATGGTAATTATCCTTAAATGGCACTGTATCTCATTCCCCTTATTTTTCCTCAAAACTGAAATACCTCCCAAATTAGGCCTGGGCAGGAAGAATAAAGGTCTGCTTCTGTATATGTGTATGTGCAGGCTCCTTAGAACTAAGAAGACTGGAGAAGAGACTGGGCTTTCTGTCTGCCAAAAGAAAGCACACCATTCTGTCCTGCCTGACAGTGGCCTACTGGGCTATTTGTAATGTTCAGTTAGTTACCAAAACGCTATTGAGGAATTGATTATTTACCAATGTCACTCTTTAAACTGTAGCATTGATAGAATGCCTAAGGACAGTTCTGTTTTCATCCTTTTAAGAAATTAAAGTTTCTGTTTGTCTTCAGAGTCTAAAGTGAGCTACATCACCCAAAGTAAGAGATGCGTTATCTGAAGTAAGAATTTGTAAAACAACAAAAAGTACCAAATATGAAACAAAAGCTTTTATTTCATTTTTTTTGTCAATGCATAATGGATTTCTTGGAAGCCTTATTAGAAGAGTAGAAATATACAACCACTCCAGCACAAAAAATTGCATTGGAACATAGGAATTTAAGTTGCATCAGCATTCTGTCTATCTCGCTGTTTATCTTTTGACATGTAGCAATTGCTGCTTATAGATGAAGATACAAAGCAATCTCTCTACAGGAAAAGTAACTCCCTTGTCTTCTTTGAAATTCATTAATGATTTGGCAAGAGGATTTCTACATTTTCTAAACTCTTTGATCCAAAGTTTTATGTGACTGTAACCTTGAATGTCATTAAAATAGTGTGCAGCCATCACTTCACTATGTTTGAATTAATTCTATTCAGAGATCTGTTTTTTAATTAGATTAGATAATTCTGAAAGAACCTGAGCCAAATCATGGTATATCTGAACTGCAGCATAAAAGCAAAATTAGATTCAATACAGTTTTGTTGGTAGCACTTCATTGACTGTGAGAAGCGTATGAGATGTTTGAACTCGAACACTGAATTCAGTAGAAATATCAAGACAGTCCTTTTATAATCTGGGAAAGATTTTTAAATCCACCACGTAATTTCTTCTTTTTCTCACTGAAATGTATGTTGACTCGCTCTTTTGATCTCCTGCTTGAATAGGCCAAGAGAGTTGCTTAATTTTATTTTTTTTTGCAGCTTTTGACTGTAAATCAGTGCCCTTTCATACTAGGCCATTCACATATACTTAGTAAAAGATGCAAGGGAACAAGTTTTTCTATATCAATCATAGTGAAAACAGAAAAGCTTTTCACCCCAGTGGTGAGAGCTGTGAAACTACAAGACAGCAGGAGTCTTCACACTCTGCAGCTTCTAACACGCTGCAGAGGTATTTAATATATCAGTGTCAACCTTGAACTGTTCTCACCAGGGATAGTATCATTATCTTTATAAAATGCAACTGGATGATGTTTGTCCAAAGTGACAAAATTTAATCTCAGTTTTGCAAGAATTTTTTTATATACTCATGCAGCCAGCTTCCCCATTCAATAAATAATTCGTTTCTTGATGTTCTCTTATTTTCATATGAAAGGTAAACCTTTGTGTTTAGTTGGTTTTGTGTTAGTCGTTTTGCTTTGTTCTGAATACAGCAGAGCTTTTGGGGGAGATGAGGCTTTTGAAATCATATTACTATTTCTGCTATGTCTGCGTGGATGTACCTCTGGACTGGGCAAGAAATCTCTGGCAAGGAGATTTCAGATATTTTAAATAACTTTCATGGTTCAAATTCCTGCAGATTTCAGGAAACACGTGGCCACAGTGCTAAGAATTACCCTGTAAGTCCATCAAATGAGGGTAAGCTTCCACTATGATCTTGCACTTCAGTAAGCAAGGTCTTACTTACACCTGGGTTGTGGCAATCCCAAGCACAAATACAGGCTTGGTAGAGAATGGATTGCGAGCAGCCCTGAGGAGACAAACTTGGCCTCTTTGTTGATAAGAAGATCAACATCAGCAGTCAATGAGTGCTTGCCAGTGAAAGCCAACCGCATCCTGGGCCACATCAAAAGAAGTATGTCCAGCAGGTTGAGGGAGGTGATTCTCACCCTCTGCTCTGCTCTGGTGAGACCCCACCTGGAGTACTGCATCCAGCTTTGGAGCCCCCAACACAAGAAGGACTTGGACCTGTTGGAGTGGGTCCAGAGGAGGCCATGAAGATGATGAGAGGGCAGGAGCACCTTTCCTAGAAGACAGCAGATAATGGAGGAGCAGATCCTCCTGGAAACTCTGCTAAGGCACATGGAAAATAAGGAGGTGATCGGTGACAGCCAACATGGCTTCACC
>VXBH01006923.1:1363746-1449281 GCA_013400035.1 Rynchops niger | reverse complement strand
AATGGCTTGAGAGCAGCCCTGAGGAGAAGGACTTGGGGGTATTGGTTGGTAAGAAGCTCAACATCAGCCAGCAAAATGCGCTCACAGCCCAGAAAGCCAACCGCATCCTGGGCTGCATCAAAAGAAGCATGGACAGCAAGTTGAGGGAATTGATTCTGCCCCTCTACTCTGCTCTGGTGAGACCCCACCTGGAGTACTGCGTCCAGCTCTGGAGCCCTCAACACAAGAAGGACATGGACCTGTTAGAGTGGCTCCAGCTGAGGGCTATGAAGATGATGAGAGGGCTGGAGCACCTATGCTATGAGGACAGGCTGGGAGAGTTGGGGCTGTTCAGCCTAGAGAAGAGAAGGCTCCGAGAAGACCTTATAGCGGCCTTCTAGTACCTAAAGGGGGCCTACAGGAAGGATGGGGAGGGACTCTTGATCTGGGAGTGTTATGATAGGACACGGTGTAACGGCCTCAAACTGAAAGAGGGGAGATTTAGATTGGATACCAGGAAGAAATTCTTTACTTCCTGGTAAGAAATTCTTTACTAAGGGTGGTGAGGCACTGGAACAGGTTGCCCAGAGAAGTTATCAATGCACCATCCTTGGAGGTGTTCAAGGCCAGGCTGAATGAGGCTTTGAGCAGCCTGGTCTAGTGGGAGGTGTCCCTGCCCATGGCAGCGGGTTTGAACTGGATGATCTTTAGGGTCCCTTCCAACCCAAACTATTCTGTGATTCTGTGACAGGCTGAGGGAGTTGGGGCTGTTTAGCCTGGGGAATAGTAGGATCCATGAAGACCTAATAGCCCCTTCCAGTAGCTGGAGGGACTCTATCAAGGGAGTGTATCAATAGGATGAGGGGTATCCTGCCCAAACCATGACAAGGGGTAGTGGTTTTAAACTGGAAAAGGGTAGATTTAGATTAGATATCAGGAAGAAATTCTTTACTGTGAGGGTGGTGAGCCCCTGGCCCAGGTTGCCCAGAGAAGCTGTGACTGCCCCATCCGTGGAGGTGTTCAAGGCCAGGCTGGACAGGGCTTTGAGCAACCTTGTCTAGTGGGAGATGTCCCTGCCCAGGGCAGGGGTCTGGACTAGGTGATCTTTAACCTGATCTTCCAACCCAAACCTGATCCTATGGTATCAGGAAACACAGAGATCTGGGACTGCTTAGTCTGGGGAGGAGACTCAGGAGTACTCTCATCACTGTGTGCAAATATCTGAAGGGAGGCTAAAGAGCAGATGGAGCCAGGCTCCCTTCAGTGGTGCCCAGTGACAGGACCAGAGGCAACGGGCACAAACTCGAACACAGTAGGTTCTTTCTGAACATCAGGAAACACTTTTGCACTGTGAGGGTGGCTGAGCCCTGGCACAGGTTACCCAGGTCTCCCACCTTGGAGGTACTCAAAACCCATCTGGCCATGGTCCTGGGCAACCAGCATTAGCTGCCCCTGCTTGAGCAGGTGGGTTGGACCAGATGACATCCAGGGTCCCTTTCATCCTCAACCATTCTGTGACTGTGGTAATGCAACCTCTGAGAGGTAAAGCAACTTCAAATTGTGTAATGGTTTTGTAATATTACAGCTACATAAAAGTAATATAAAAAGATACAGTTGTTTTCTGTCATTAAAAGGAATGCACGTTAAGCACTTGCTGTTTATGTAAGTGTGTTGATGGTGATACAGACTTTGTGGCAATAAGTTTTGCGAGGAGAGCTGTTGTTCAGATTCTGTTGTTATCTAGCATATGAAATTGCCCACTGAAGGAATGTAAGTACTAAATCTGAAACTGGAAGCATTTGCTGTTTTGACACTTAAATTATGCTTTTTATCATGAGTCCATTTAACTTTGAGGTTATTCATTAGTGTAGGCTTCACCTTCCTTCTCCATTTCCTGAATGATGGAGATAATGCGATTGATTCTAAAGTTATTTAAGTGTTGTTATAAGTCAGAGGTGTGTCAAATGGAGTTAATGATGTTACGTTCATGCAAGTGAAGTGAGAATCAGTAAATTGAGTAGAGGAAAAATGCAGTACGCCAGGAGAGCAAAGACTGAAAAGAAGGATAAATCTTGGTAGGGCGAATGTAAAAATTAAAAAAAAAAATGTATCATATGTAAGGAAATACCACATGAGCTAGCTCCTCTGGTTTGGATTGTTCTGAAAAATTCTCAGTATCTCCCACCTGGCTAAGCTTTACTGCATGCTGCATACCACACCAGACTGATTTAAGATGTATTGGTTTTGAAAATGTATTTTAAAATATTTTTATGATGCATTTATAGGGAAATTGTAACAAACTGGGCTTTCAAAGCCATTCTTCTCATTTCATTAGTTATTATTTTTGCCAGTGTTTGTTCAAAATTCCCAGTGCTATCCCTATTTATAAATAGGTATGTAAACAGTGAAAGTATTAAGAAATTGCATTGCCCCANCCCCTCACCAGCTTTGTAGCCCTCCTCTGGACACGCTCCAACACCTCAATGTCCTTATCAAAATATAAAATCAAACTATAAATCAAAATATAGTTTAAAATTATGTCTGCACATCATTTTAGTAATTGCATTAAAAGATAACCAGAATCAAGTCTGGTCAAGGATCCGTGAATAATGACCTTGTTTCCAAAAGATCACTGTTATTTTGTGGTTTAGCTTTCCACGTTAGCAGGTTTTCTCATCTCCCTCTCCAAAGCATGATTGCTCTCCTTCATTATTTCTCCCTTCTGTTAGGTTTTTGCTCTGCTTTTTATACACCTGCTCAGTCATTTCCCACTCTCACAATTAACACTTAATTATCTGACTACTAAAAAGGATAGTAAGATGCACTCACAATGTACAAAATAATATTTGAACTTGTTCTGCCAATTGCATGCATAAAAATAACATCTGGCTACTTCATTGCTGAGAAAACTTGAAGCAATTTTGTTCCTCTAAACATGGTATGCCAGTTATGTTTCAGCTATAGTAAATCTTGTTTCATTCATAATTTTCAAATACGTGCATAAAAAGCAATAGCCCATCTCCAGTTACCTATAACTACCTATGAAATAAATACTGTGCAAGTCTTTTTTCATTGTATTTGTTTTAAATTTCAACTTAGCACGTACAAAAGTGTTAGTTCTTTGTGTATTAGGAGAACAGTGGTAATTTTTTCAGTTACTTTTGAAAATGGAAGTATAGATGTTATATTATGAAACTACATAATTATACAGATACCTTACTAACTCTTTAGTAAGATGACTTCCCAGCGGAGGATTTCAGACTGTTTTCCCAATGTGACTAAGGTATGGGTTTATGGTAGATAATGGACATACACAAGAGTGAATTCCTCTAAGAACTCCAGTATATAGTTTGGGGCTGGTTGGTTTTGGGTTGGGGCTTTTTTGAGTGTCTGTGCATACTTGGTGGTGGAAGCTCCCTTTTACTTTACATGCTGCCAAGTCTTGGATGCTGGGAGAAAATATGAGTGTAAGTTTGTTCTAGCAAATGGAGGCTTCTGTAAGCGTGAATCTCCATGAATGCTGCCAAGGGCTGTGAAGCTGTCCTTAAGATTCAGCATTAGCTCTAAGTCCTAGGTCTGGTAGGAGATTTCCTGAGACAGAGCCGTGCTTTTAGCCTCGATAGGATCATTCAGGGGATATTTTGGATGAAGTGGTATATACCGCTTTGGCGCTAGTAGGGTTTTAGTCTAGTGACTAACCTGTGTTTTACAGCTATAATGGATAGCATTAACACAAGAATCAAGACAAATAATGGTAGTTTGTTTAAGAAATACTGTAAAAAAAGATTAAGAGTTTTTGGGTCCAATTTTCTGAAATTGTGAAATTCTTTTTTTAATACAAGTTATTCAGTCATATCTTGGTGGACTGACCTCATCAGATTTTATAATTTAACCTGAGATATTTTGGTAGGAATTGTCCAAGGAAAGCTCCAGAGATGCAGCAAATGACATTCAATTGTGGTATCATTTGATATGTCTTACCACGACATTGGGTTAGACATGAAATTATATATATTGTATATCCGTGAATATAGCTTTCAAAGGAAGCGACAGGGTGAGGCTTAGCACCGTGACCAGTTCTCACCAAGAATAATGGCATTCCTAATATCCTTCTTTCCTATATTAACCTTTTTGTCATTTTTGTGTTGTCTGTTGTACTATTATATTTTATACCTCAACATCATATATTCCTTAAAATATCTAATGGGATGTAGTTATTAGAAAGAAATAGAAAGTCTTTTGGTAGCATTGCATTGTAATTATTGAAAGGTTATCCAAATTACCTGCTTGAAGTACATGAAGTGTAAGGTAAATACATTGAATAGTTTTACATTTACTTCCTGATGACCTTGTTTCCCCAGGCACGTAAGATTTTCCATGAAAAAAAGATAAAAGTACAGATTTTCCAGCAAATTATTTTTCATGTTTGGAATTCTAGTGTGGGTGAGACAGTTTTTCTTTTACAGTCTTTTTAAAATTAAGTCACTCATAATTATTTATAGAAGCATTCTAAATTATTTTGCCAGATTATGAATAAGTGTTCTGGGTAGAAATCTGTAACAAAGAAATAAATAGATGGTTACTTGTGAGAAGAAAAATTTTTATGTTGTTAGATTAAAAGAATAATGTTTTTGTATTCTAAACAGTTTTGTAAACTGTTTCACTTGAAAAACATGCTTTTTTCCCGAAGGCTAAAAAATATAGCTGTAAGGGAAAAATTATTCCAAAGCATCAAAATAATTTAATTTCCCTGAAAAAAAAAAAAAAAAATAGTGGTATCCACTTCAACTTTTCTCATACTTAGAGGATTTTGTAGCCTGCTTGCATAACTAGCACATGAAAAAAATGTGATACTAGCGGGTTGTTTTTTCTTTTTAATTATTCATTATTTATGAAGTGCGGAGAAAAATAGTTACAAATGATTGTTTCAGGGGATTTCCTGTAGCTATACTATTTTGTTCAAAGGATTTACTCACACTGGTTTAATTCCAGTGGAAAGTCAAGTCTTCTCTTGTCCTGACCTACATTTAAAAAAAAAAAATTACTACATGTCTTTATATGACAAATATATTGGTTGAAAAAAAATCCCCTGTTTGTTCAATATTAGCTTATGATATGTGCCAAACATTTGTTATTGTGGCAATACTTTATTTGACCTGTATTGTTGCTTGAATGCACGTGGACTGTGTTGCAGCAGATAACTGTACTCCTAACTGTGCTGTGTTTGATGTATACTCCATACGGTATTTCTCTGGCAAGTGCTGGTTCCATGGATGGGCGTTTGTGTTCAACAGCCTCAGTGACTTCACAGAGTTGTTTATTCCATTTAGAAAGACTGTTTTAAGTGAGTGTTACACGTGAAAAGACTTGCCACTTCTGTGCCAAAAGTGTATATTTGTAAATGTGCATAATAATATTTTCAAATAAGTTTTTGAAGACAGGTTTTGTATTCTATATTTTTCAGTCCATTAAGAAGAAAAAAATAATTCCTATCCCTCGGGAAAAGTTAGGTGTGGGAGTCCCTGCTCCACTATCTTGCAAAGTGCTGGAAAAGTATCGTTCTGGCTCTGGGCTTTCTCAGTAGGAGACACAATACTGAGTCCCAAAATGACTACCATTCCATGTAATGCAAAAATTCAACTTAGTTAAACAGTTAAAATTTTATACCCTGTAACTGGTTTTAGTTCTCAAGTATTATTTATATAGCAAATATGCGAGTCATAGTATAAATTGCAAGGCGAGTTGGGAGTACAATGAATAGAAATTCTGCTACATGTTTCAACTTAAGAAGAATTAATCTATGAATTGGAATTCCAACTCCCACGTGTGGCCTTAAAAGTCATTTTGTAGGTAAGCAAGAGTATCCTTTTCTCCCCATCTTCTGAAATCAGAAGAAAAAAAATAATATTTGCCTTCACAAAGGCAGAGACTTAACTTGCTGGTCAGGATGGATTTTCTCTGGCTATAAAAGGTTTTGTTTCCAGCTGCAGTATGTTCCAGAGTAAAATGGACCAGCTAGGAAACCGCAGGAACAAAATAGGAACTGAGTTTGTCAGGGAGGTAGTGACATGATAGTATTGAGACTTAACCTTAGTAGCTGACAGGTATAGCGGTTGCATTATACGTGAATACGGAGCCTGAGAAGCTCCTTGGTGGCATCTGTAAGTGATGTACAGCCAGGCTGAGCTATAACACCCGCTCAGGTCATGCTTTTATCCCAGTCTGTGCAGCCAAAATGCCCTCCACAGATTCAACAGGGTTAAATACTTCTTTCAAGAGACAGCCTAAATTAGTAGGAACTAGGTATTTATCCAAAGGATAAAGTTAGCCTTATATTTAACTGAAATGTAACGTACTACAAAATACCTAGTTCTTGTGTGTATTGAAAGGAAACATTTAACTTGGTGGTGACAACTGTCAGAAAGAAATATGTATATAAAATTGGAAAAACCCTGTCCTGACTTAAATAGACTGGTATATAAAACTAGCAAGAAGTCAGAAAGATTAACTTTGTTAAAATTGTTGCTGTGTTGGAAGAATCTTTGCTCTTTTTCTGAAGCCTTGTAGCAATACTAGAAGTCTAACAGTCAGTCCTTTTTCAGTGACACTTCAATGTGGTTTACACTACATTAGCAGCAGTTCTTTGCAATGTTTTCTACCCCGGGGCGGGGCGAGATTTCCCTCTTCTGTATCAAAAGGGATTCTTGCCTTTTTTATTTTATCTACAAATAAAATAGTCAGAAGAGTTAGGGTGATCTCCAGAAGGTTAATGCAGTTTGTCTTGCAGGCTTCTGAAACCAGGCTTCTGATCTATGGACAACTGTTTTGAGGGATTTTGTTTGTTTTTGTTGGAAACAGCAAAGCAAGATTCTCACTTTGCTTCATTCAACAAAATCTTAACAATGTTTAGTGTTTGGAGATACAATCTATACATCAGACTGAAAATTGTCCTGCTTAGTTAAGAATTAATTAATCTGTTCCTTAATATATATAGGATCTGTATATCCTTAATGTTGCAATAAACGATGACAGCCCGATTGGTTTTCCCATTCTATTTTGCGCTTTTCTGGCTGTCAGTGATATGCAGTGATATGATCATCCACTTACATAATGAGACCCTGAGTCAGCTGGATCTCTTAATTGGATGTAAATAGACCTTCTCCTTATAGAGCACTCCCAAAAGAAAGCTAAAAGGGTTTTTACATGTTTTAAATGACAAGTTCTGTTAGAACTAAAACTAGAATACTTAAGTTTTTGAACAGAAGACTCAGAGCAAATAAGTAATAAATAAAAAGTGTTTATTTTCAAGTCCTTTGCCTATTGTGTCCTTAGAGGCAAGTCCTTTTTTACAGACTTGGTTTCAGCTGGTGACTTTCTAAGTTGTAGCAAACTCTGCTGTCTTCCCTTTAGCTCCTGTGACCTTCTGAGTTCCCCACAGAGACCCTTCTGGCTGCTCCCTGCTTATCACTGTGTTTTTTCTACCTCTCTTTGAGTGGCCGGTTCCCTGCTGTCATCCTGTGCCTGCCCATTCTGGGCTTGAGAACCATCTCCCCAGTGCACACACTTGGTAGCGCCCAAAGGAAGGACTGCTCTTTCCTTTTCTGTGGAGGGCTTCCACCTAACCCCATGACTCTTTTTAGAGTAACATAAATTGTAAACCACAACGTACATTCTGTCACAACATTTTTCCTTCTGTACTTTTAAAATCAAGATCTACCTACCCTGAAAAGCATACCATATTTTCCATATTAAAACAAACTTCATTCCAATATCAGTGGAGGTCCACTTCCATGAGTGTTGTCACAACTGTAATTCTTAAATGGTGTGTTCATGTTACACAGTTGTATTTTCAGGGGGATAAAACTGATAAAGCTGCCTTTATTTTAAACTTTGCATGCTGTTTTGTATTGAGGCTTTGACTCTTATTTGTTGTTATTGTCATATGAAAGTGGAAGAACTGAACCCAGCTCTTTGGGATAACCTGCTTTGTGATTTCAATGGTGTACCAATATGACCTTTTGTTGTGTGTAAGAAGTCCCTTATTGTATCAAAAGGATACATTTCAAAAATGTTCTTCCCTTGCTTTCCTTGGATCGCGTGTAGTGATGCTGTGCCCTGTTAAAACTGCCCTGTTGCCCTCAGAAGACTTACTTTCGCTGGTGGATTTAAATGTTTCACAATGCATCATTTGTATATTAGGTTTTTGAGTATATTGGTCTCTGGGGAGGGGAGAACTATATACCTCATTTTTACTTAACTTTCTGACAAAAGTCATTCTTCATTCACTTTTACTTATGTAAGCATAAAATAAAACAAAATAGATAAAAAACTGTTGGGTGAAAAAGGGCAATTTTAGTGGGGTTAGTGAACAGGCACTATATAATGTGTTAAATATCAGCCTGTCTCATACGTTTCTGTAAGCAGTTTGAATAATGCATTAAGACATGAGGATTGGCATAAAACGTTAACTTATTACAGTGCCCAGAATTTTAGTTTGAAAAAGCAGGACAAAACAGGATCACAACGAATTAGGGTGGTTCTTACTTCATGCTTACAAAGGGCCCTTCCTGGGGTGAAATAGCAATTGGAAGGGGAGACGATATCTCTACTCTCTGCCCTGCAGAGAAAGCAGGGTTACCTTGGGCTTGCTGTACTGCACTGGGTGACGCAAAGGAGCAGAACGCTCCCCCTTAACCTTCTTCCTCAGAGGTGGTGTGTGCTACCAGTAGAGCTGCTCAACCTTAACACTCTCTATCTGAGAGGAGAGAATTTTTATTTTGTCCACGTGGACATACATGGCACGTAGCCATATATGACATGCATAGCCATTTTGTTCTGTCTTCTCATTGACCACTGTATTACTTTCTGCTAAGTAATTTAACATAGTTCAAGACCCTTAACATGAAATTCATATTAAAATTCTTTACTTCTGATAAATGAAATAATTTATCCTCATTTTGTTCATGTAGGTAAGGTTATATTGAGTTTTGAGTAATGTAGACTCATCAATGGAGAGATTCATGTTTTGATATGAATAGAACTTGCTGAATCCCTCCCCAGTATATTGATCACTACAATGTAGAATTTTATCCTTCTGCAGTGAGAATTACCTTGGATACAGCATTTTCCTCATCATTTTTATCATACGCTCAGCTTTTAGCTTTGTTTAGGAAATGTTTTCCTCATTCTGCTTGTAGACGGTTGGATCATTTTGAACTCTTAACCAGTTTCTAGTCTTTTCTGTGGCAGATTTATTTATTTTGCCATTGCTGAGATTCCTTGCTGTTGTGAAGAAAATAGATCCTAAGTTCAATGGGAAAAATAATTTACTGTTTGTAAGTCTATCAGAATTATAACATGTTCTTCGGATAGTTTCCCAAATCTCCTGTGAATTTTTGCTAGCGTTATTATGTAGAACCCACTGGTGTACTGTGAGAGTAGATTGTACATGTCCAAGGCTTGATTTTGTCTTCTGGAAATGTCAACAGTGCAATATCAGTAGTGATCTGATAAACGGTTTGTTGTTGGGACGTTGCTGTTGGTTTGCAGAGGAAGCCTTGCTGCCAGAAATGGTAACTATTTAGCGCTAGATCTGATGTGTGACCATTAAAACTATGCTTTTACATCACTGATGGAACAAACAGATGTTATACTCACCTGGTTAATTGGCCATTCTTGTTTGCAGGATCTTCTGCCTCTCCGTTGCATGTACAGGTAGACTTCTGCACAGTTTCTTACCACCTGCATTACACGCTTATCACAGTGCTTACAGGTAATCCCGTAGGAGTATTCTCAGAAGAACTGTGTTTTAAAATGTGGGAGAATAGAACTGTTACTATCAGATGTCCACTTTAGATCTGCATGCAAACTGAGCTGAATAGTAGTACAAAGCTCCACATATCTGATCACCGGTGACCTTACAATTTTTGATGACCCTGTAATATCTTGTCTTGAAAAAAGACACAAACAAACCACACACACACACCCCACCGGAGGCAGGTGTTTTAATTTTGGTTTTGTTTGTCTTTCACTATCCAAATCTATTTTAATTGGCAATACATTGAATTTATTTTCCCCAAGTCGAGTCTGTTGGGCCTATGACTGCAATTGGTAAGTGATCTCCCTGTCTTTATCTTGACCCATGAGATTTTACATCTTATTTTCTTGACTTTTCTTGTTAAGGAGGAGGGTGAGTGAATCACAGGGTGCATGTTTGGCTGCTGGCCAACGTTAACTGATCATATGCTATCAAAGCATTTGAATTCAGGAATAGGAGAACATACAGGAGACAAGAATGAGACTCCATTATTTGTTTGTGTGTGTGTATAAATATATATATCTCTAAAATTATGTCCTTTTCTTTCTACAGAAAAGGAACTTTGCTAATCATGATTGCAAGGTACTTCTTGTTTCCTGCTCTATTAAGAACTCTCCTTACAGTGATACATGTTCTGGTAAAGGAATTGGGGAATCCTTCAAGGTGGGAATGTATTTATACACATATGCTTTTTTTAGTCTATTCTGATATAAGTAAATAAGGCATTTATCTTTAGTTTATATATAATCTCTGTGAAGGGCCTTGGTTTTGTCCCAGAAGTACTTTTTTACTCAACTGTCAGATGTAGGTAACGTCACTGCAGTCAACAGAATATCCTTTGCCCTGGAGGCCTAACAGAGACATTAGTTTTTTTCAGGTAGTTCAGATTCGAAGCAGAGCATGAGTGATCAATGTTTCAACCATGTTTTTATCATTGAAGTCATTTACATTTAAGAAGACAATCTCTCCCTCAGCTATTAATAATTTATCACAAGGAGGCAGTGTACTGGAGTATTGATTACATTTCTGCAAGCTTTTGTGTAGTAAATATCCCTCTGGATTTAGCTGAAAAAATCTCGATATGAACTTTTCACATAAAGTTTGGCAATTACTCTTCTCTCCTTCCCCTCTTCACCTAGTCTCATTTTTTTTTATAGTGTTAATAGGCAGAATCCACGTAACTGAGTAGCGTGTGTCATTCTTCTTCGCTGATTTGGTTGAAAGATCGCTACCTGTATTTTCTAGGTGCAGTAAAGATTCTCTTGGGCTGAAGCTTGCTTTAACAACTTGAAAACTGAGACAAAAATGGTAGAAAAACAGTTGCGCGTTCCCAGAAGTCGTGATATGCAAAATATAAGCAGGCCAAGAAATCTTCATGGAAAGGCGTGAGATAGGTTGTAAGATATAAATATCAAGATGTGTAATAATTTACTGGCTGTTAATGAGTTCTATGTCAAAAATGCAATATTTAATCAAAAGTCTTGCTGAAATGAGATAGTAAAAATCAGATTTTTTCATGATTAAAATTTACATAATTTAAAGTTTACGTGGCATTTATGATATAAATGTATAGGCATATAATTATGCCTTGTCTTCTGATTTTTAGCAATTCCTATTAGAATATTTTTATTTACTAATTCATTATTATCTGACACAAATAATGGATATCTCTAAGCTGATTTACATGATAGGGATGATTTTTTTTTTAATTATGCAGGTAGAACCTACTGTAGTTAACATTGGTTAATATCTTATTAATCTTATTTTCCCAGGTCCCATTTTAAGCTTTTTGGGGGGTTGCTTGTAGCAATAGTAAATTTCTTTTTATATGATTCTCTCTTTTCTTTTGATTCCACCCAAAGAAAAGTTGTCTTTTGAAACTAACTTGCAATTATTTTAGCCAAGATAGAAGAACTGTAAAATGAGAAATGCTCTGCTTTTATATTCTCATAAATGAGTTCTGGATTAGAATCCAACTGGGATGACACATTTTAAACTCATATTTTGGAGAGCATACATAGTAAGTATGAAAAGTAACTCTCCAGGAAAACAGATTTAAAAATCAGGAATATCTCAGTTTTTTTATTTATATATACACTGTTTGTAAATTCTAAGTTAATTTAAGATGTAGTTGGCAAATCTGCTAGATCCAAACTGAAATGAAAACTCTTTACGAAATGGGAATGTGTTACTGCTCAGTGCTACAGGTTGGTAGCGTGTGCTCGGAATCGTATTGAACATACTGATTTGACTATATAAATATGCAGTTGGGCTCTTTGAAATTGTATACATACACACACACACATAATAATGAAAACTTAGCTGCTGTAATTGTTGTTTACCATATGCAGAATATCTTAAAAACTGATCATGTTTACTGTATTTTTATATGTTTTTAAGAAATGTATCCTTGAGTGTTCTGCTCCGTGCTGTTTGTAATATTGTTCGGATGAGACTGAATGGAAAAGTTGTGTAAGAATGACAAGATTCTTCGAGTTCACTTCAGAATTCCCTGTCTGCAGACGCAGTGTCTGTATCAGTGGATTACTTGAATGTTAACAGAAGGTAAATGGGGCAAATAGCAAAGCAAAATTCATGTTATTTAATTGTGGAATTACGATGTTTATGTGTGCAAAACTTTTTATATAACTTCACCCATCATATCCATAATGCATATCACATAAGCTAAACAGCTGTCACCTAGCAATTGTCTTACTCTAGATACGGAGTTCCACGGCAACTGTTCATTTCTTCAGAGTATTTTTTGTTTGGTTTTAATCCTATCTTTGTTTCTCAGTGTACTACGGGCATTCCTATGGAATCAGTTGCTGGAGCATAAAGGGACAATCGTAAAATTGCATGGCAGCTCCCAAGAAAGGACACCAAAGCATTTTTCAAACTTTAATGGACTAAATCAAGCTCAAATAAATGGTGAAATTAAGCAGTGTTGGAATGGAACCATTTTCAAATTGCTAGAAAGGACTGGAAAAGGAGAAGGAATAATAATATATATTTTCTATACAGCTTCAGCAACACCAGCTACTCTAGTTTGTGAATTAACTTTCTATTCAACATTTTGTCATGTACATTAGGTGTTATAATGCATGAAATGAATACATAGTCACATACCAGTAGCTGCAGTTCGAAGTAATGATCGACAATACTGCCTCTAGCTAGCTAACACTTTTTCCTATGAAATATTTTCTGCATGACCACATCACATGGTGGCAGGCAGCAATGGAATTTATGAACTAGCTGGAGCTATCAGTGTTAGTGAGGAAGCAATAGAGAAAGATGTATGTTAAAACAAAAAGGGGGGAGGGGGGTGAAGAAAAATAGCCAACCAGAAAAAAGTTGTCAGTATGTCACATAGACATTTTAAACTAGCAGCTTAATGGCAGTGGAAATTCATGTCTGTGTCCTATTTTTAAAATTTTCAGCTTTTCCTAAATATAGCTTCCAGTTGAGCGTGTTTATTTTAGCTATAAATAACTCAAAAAAACTGACACAGAATGAAAATTTCAGCTTTATGTCAGGTTAGAACCGTGATTTGTTTGCATGACTGGGAGTTAGGAATGTTCAGATTCTGATCAGGTCAAGTGTTTTGCTGAAGTCAAGTCAATAAGTATGGTTCTTTCACAGAGAGGGAGACCTCAACTTTTCTCTAAAGTTGCAGTGGCTTGAAACGAGTCTTCTTTTTCCTTTTATGAGTATTTATCTAGCTTTTCTCCCCGCACACAGCTGCAATACTTACGCACCACGTGTAGAAGTGGATTGCAAATGAAGTTCCCTATTTATATTAATTAAAACCAGTAAGAAAAGCATGATTTTTTTTCAGGCATCTCTACATGTGTCACTATCATGTTGTCTGATGCTGTTATTCTTGAAGGCAAAACAGTTATATGATTCCAATGTTTTTTAGATTTACAGAACCCAAGTCAATGAACTACATACTAGTGAGATGAAGTAAAGACTTAACACAATCAAGAGATAGCAGGAATGTAATGCATAATACTGTGGGGACCAACTATAAACCATCTGGGTTTGTTAATCTCACTGTATATTAGGCTATGCAAGGAATATTGATAAATTAATACAGAAAAAAAATTGCAAAAAAAAATATATACATTCCTAGCTATTTTATCCACATTGCCCTTTTTGAAGTTTTGCACACAACAAAAATAACTTAGAAAAACGTGTCCAGGTTAGAGCACACTACGTCTATAAAGCAAATGCATGTGTGTGTTTTATAACTGTCATTAATGTGGAAAATTAGAAAGAATCTTCGTATTTCTGTCTCAAAATTTAGAATTGGTGTCGAATACAATTTCTGTGAGATAACTCAAAGTGTACTAGGTACTAAGCAACTTGTAAATCTCTGTTTTTATACAAAGACCTTGGTCACAATACCAGAGACTGACTGGCTAGGAAAAGGACCTAGAGATCTTGGTAGATGGCAAGGTAACCATGAGCCAGCAGTGTGCTGTGGCAGCAAAGGGAGCCTGCTGTATCCTGGGCAGTGTTTTCAGGAGCATGGCCAGTACTACAGAATGGTTGAAGTTGGAAGGCATCTCTGGAGGTCATCTGCTGCAAATCCCCTGCTCAAGCAGGAGTATCCTCGAGTAGGCTGCTCAGGACTATGTCCAGGCATCTTTCGAGTACCTCCAAGGATGGAGATCTCACAAACTGTCTGGGAAATCTGTTCCAGTGGTCAGTCACCCTCAGAGTAAAGAAATCAAGGTCCCTCTGGGTGGCAGCACGACCCTCTGGGATACCAGCCACTCTTCCCAGTTTTGTGTCATCACCAGACTTGCTGAGGGCACAGTCTATCCCTTATCCAGAGCACATCAGCAGGAATTTATCATCAGTGCTGTCCAGGAACTTCCTGGATTCCTTATGCTCTACTATGTTATCCATAATTTTGTAGGCACTTCCTTGATTTTATAAGGGCATGCTTGAGGAGACTCCTTTTAAGCCCTGTGGTGCTGATTTTGTGTTACCTTCTGTTCACATCACCTCAGGCCCTTTGCTCATCACTCCCTCAGAGGGCTGCAGGTAACTCTCTTCCTCCCCTCTTCCTAGTTTAAAGTATTTCTTACCAGGGGAGCCATTCTACGGGCAAAGATTCCTTGTCCTGCCTCGGTGAGGTACAGTCCAACTCTCCCAAGCAGATATTGATCCTCAGACTAGGTCTGAAAATCACAGATACTGAAGCACTGCTGTTGCCAACATCAGCTCTGCAAACAATTGTTAACGTGCAGTATCGGAGCCCTCTTCGTCCTCAGTAGCAGGATTGAGAACGCTCCCTGGGCTCCCAAACCCCTGACCATCACCTCCAGAGCTGTGCAGTCTCTTTTGATAGCCTCCAAATTGCCCCTGGTGGTATCATTGGTGCTCAGATAGAAAAACAGGTGGAGGTAATAAAGAGTGGGGCAAGCTTTGGCACCTGGCAGCTCAGGTGCTTTACTTTAAAGTAGATTGAGGAAGTGATTGTTCCCCTCTACTCAGTGCTCATTGTACCTAACCTAGGATACTGCCTCTAGTTTTGAGGTCCTCAAAACTGTAAAGAAGGTAATAGCTTGTGCAAAGGCCTCCTTAAGGTGGTCAGGGCTGTAGCATGTACCCTGTGAGGAGACACTGAGGGTTCAGCTTGGAGAGTAGCAGGCTTTCGGGGAACCTAAGTACCTATGAGGAGATCAAGAAGATGGAGCATAGCTCTCCACAGAGATGCATGGCAAGAGGAGGAGAGACGCAAGTTAAAACAAGGTAGGTTCAAACTGGCTACAGGGAAAGCTTTTTCAGTGTGAGTAGTTAAGCTTTAGAACAGGCTGCTCTGAGAGGCAGGCGTGTGATCTCCACTCTTGGAGGTTTGTAAAGAGCATTTGGATCGAACCCTGAGCAGCCGTGGTGTGACCTCATAACTGACTGTGCTTTAATTGGGAGTGTGGGCTTGAAACCTCTTGAGCTTCCTTCCAACCTGAGTTATTGTGTGATGATACAATTTTCAAGACTGAAATGCAAGCAATAGCTGAGAATTCCTATTCATTGTATAAGGTAAACTGAAATTTTTTAAGTCCCTTTTTGGACATGATTGTACTTAATAAGAGTCATGAAGCATTCACCAGAGTTAAACTTTTGCTCTAATATCTCGGATGATTTTCTTATCCATCTACATGTGGCTTGAATGTTTTCTGCCTCAAAGACTGTTGAATTTTTTAATAGAAAGCTAAAGGGGTCAAATGTGGGGCTCAGTGAATACTCAGAGCAGCTGAGGTGATTAGGGCACTCAGCTGGTGGTGGCATGTTCACATTCAAATCCCCCTTCTGTTGGACTGCTATTTTACTTGCTATTTTGTTTATTTGAGCTCTGCTCAAAAAATGTAATTGAATATTCAAAGTTGTATACATAAAAAAGAGTGTTAGGTTGGAATGCAGATGGCATGCACTATAAATATAATAAAGGCAAATATTTTTTCCAGATTATAAACCTTTTGTAAATGCCACAGTTTCCCACGCTTATTCTTTTCCAATTGTTTTGTAGAAATTAGGAAAGCAGCAGAATGCAATGGAAGCATGGATTTGCATAGCTACATCTAAGTAAGTTTCTAAAAGTACTCAGAATAGCTGTAGAAGATTAAAAATAAATCTTGGTTTGTGTTCTGGCTCATTATATGAAGATGTGTGCCTTAGCTTTGGCTAAGTCAGGCAAGTCTTATAAAAGAAATTTCAAGTGGGTCACGCTGTTGCTAGGTTATATGAATCTGAGCTAACTTTGGCTTGTCTCATTTTAATATGCTTGATCCAAACAGAGATAATAAAAAAAAAAAAAAATTCTGAAGTTCCCTAATATCATTTAATATCACATCTATACTTGTCATATAAATACAATGCCTGTCTCATTTTTATTCAAATCACAATCTATCAAAATTGTTTTTTGACAGGATTTTGACTACTTCTTATAGTAATAACTAATAGTTCTTTTTTACTATTTCCCAGGGGGATTAAAAAGTGTGTATGTGTGCAGAGGGGGAAAAGGGTAGAAATACTGAAAATAGTTTCCATTTTTACCCTTAAAATGACTCGGGGAATCTTATCTGTGTCCGTTAATTTTCATATACGGCAGCACTCTGGAAAGGCCGTTATGGTTTGGTGTTACTCTGTTTGTGTTTAGTTCAAGGAAAGTGTAGGGCCACTTTCAAAAATAAAGCTGAATCTTTAATTGCTTCTTGTAATAAATCTTTTAAGAATAGATGAAATTATTGATATATGTTGCACTCAAAGGGCTTTTAATACTTTTGTGCACAGGTGATAATGGGTTGGAAAAAAAAGGGTTGAAAAGAATGATTGCAAAACTAACAATAAATCAATCAAATGGTTCTGGTAATATGTCTCATAGCCACAGTGTGTGATGTTTAGTTTATGACATCTTAAGATCTCCAAAGCTGATTTATTCTTCCAGTAATCAGTGTTCTGATCCATTAGTTTTTATAATGTAGAGAGATGCCACTGGTTTTTTTTGTTTTTCTTTTTTTTATGAATGATTTGTATTTTGAAATTGCACATCTGTCAACCAAGACAAACCCAAGGATTTTAAAGAAAAATTATACCTTGACTGTAGGTTTATCCCTGTGCACTGGTGTTGCTGGATAGTATTATTTAGTGAAATTCTTCATTACGCTTTCTAGTTTTGGATTTTTTGTCTAATATGTAGCCTAAACAAGTTTTTATTCGGCTATGATAATTGTTTTACTATTCTCTATGTTGGTATTTTAACAGAACATGACAGTCAGATATACACCACCCCAAACACATCTCAGCTCTGAGGCCCGATATATTTTGTATGACGTGTAATTTCTTAGGTATTTATAGTAGTTATCAGCATATCAGAAATGATCATAAAAGATTGCATCAGAGTGTTAATACAGACAACTTCGAAGTTAAAAGGAGTTTTATTATTGAACTCGGTAATACTAGTTTACATCTTATCACTTCTCAAATAAAGATTACTGCTATATCAATGAATTCAGGTACATAAAAAAATTAACCAAACGTTAAAAAAGTCCAAACCAAAACATTTGTGTGTACTTTTAGACTCTATCTTCACAACTCAGGGTGAAAGACTAAAAATGTCTGGGTTATGGCTTTTTTTTTTTCTTTTTGGTAATCAATATAAAAATTATCATTCTGGTTTTATTAGCCATTTGTGGGGTAGTAAATTCTAACACTGAGAGCTTCTCCAAAGGTCTACTTTCTTGGCATGGAAGTGGACGGTGCGGGAGCTCTGCGGGGCTCCAGGCAGTCAGCGACGTGTTTGGGAAGGTGTGGTGTGCATTGAACGTTGCCCGCTTGTCATGAATTACATGTAGTGCTCGCTGTCAGGGGCTAAAACCGATTTGTTCTCAAGCCATAGCCGTAGAATGACGGCAGGAAGGTTTGGAGCTGAAAAGATGATAGTTGTGTGCTTGAAGCTTCACCGATGATAAAATTGGCATTGGATAAAGATGTTGCTCTAGGCGTGTAGATGCAAACAGATGTGTAATTTTTTTGTATTCATTCAAAACCTAGGGATAAAGACAACTTAGATCTGTGAAATTATGTCAGTTACAACTGATAATTATCTAATACTAACTTTTAGTTATCTCCATTCTTTTGTTTTCTCCTGCACTCTGATGTGCTTTTACCACCGTCTCCCTCTACTGTCCATACACCGAGCTGGATAAACCCAACTCACAAGAAGTCCAGTAGCTGTGAAGTAGCACGCGGTACTGTTGTAGACTTTTGCGCTGTGCGTCTGCATTGCTGTCACTCTCTTACAGCCCCGAGCCCCATTGTGAGGGAGGGCAGGAGGGACAGAGCTGAGGCCGAGTGGGTGGGGAGGGAAGTGGTAGCTGGTACGTGCCACTCTGGCTAGACTGGGGGACATGGAGCCTTCTTGGTCTGCTTTAAACCTAGTTCTGGTGCTGTAATCATACCTGAGGGGTGGTTTTATATATTTTTTTCTTAATTCTGGGTATGTTGCGTAGAAGTATTGTGTATCTCTATATGTATATTGACAACTTTTTGATTATTTCATTGTTCTTGGCTACTTTAATAAATAGGGAGAGACTTAAACCAAAGCTGGAACGCTGGACTGTTTGGAGGCCTAGAGTGGGCACTGGTAGAAAGGGGACTATCAAACAGATTCGTGTTAATGAAAAGTTTATAAGCTAGAAATCTGTTCATATTCTAAAATGTAATTATTGCTTTGGCTTCAGTTGGGCTACTGGCTACTATTAAACAGAAACCGGCAGAGAAAAAAAAAAAAAAAAAATTAGTAATTGTGTTTGTACAAGTGAAATGTGATTGGGATTTCTCACTGTTGCGTTCGAATTTCCTTCTGTGTTTGCCTTTTGGGTTTGTTTTTTAGCAATTTGGTCTTAATATAGTCAGGAGGAGTCAGTAACGGTTTAGGTAGGGAGGAATTCTTTTGTCAGGATAAAAAAAAAAAAAGTGAAAAAAGGGAAAGTTAACTTAATATGGAAAGCTACTAAAGTAGTACCACAGCATTTTTTCCAGTAAGCTTAGCACTCTTTGCTGAGTTTTGCACTATACAGCCATTAGCAGGCTGGTCAATGCATTGCTTTATGAGGCAATTATTTCAGCGTACTCTATTCAAAATACACATTAGAACTTAACCTTCTGAATCCTGAAGTAGCATTTTTATCACCCAACATTAGAAAAGAGTTGGAGTCAGCAATTTCCCCTTTCTTTTTATGATCTGGTATCATTAATAAAGCATTGGGCTGGTAGCTTCTTACAATTCTCCAGGATAATTTGTGACACACAAGGTGCTACTGTGATACAGTTGTCTGTTGACTTATTCAATAGCAAGGGAAACACAGAAATTGTGTAAAAATAAAAATGAGTAAGGGGGGGAAAAGGATCTCTTAAAACAAATGTAGGACTGATACACAGCATGTTAGGCCTGCTGCTGTTGGATATGCACAAGTAGAAATGGGAAGTTAATATGGAACTTCTAATTAGGGTCGCATGCTAATGAACTCCCTCTTCATGTTAGTTTTATGCCGCTTCAGAAATTTTTTATCATATGCTTAAAAATTTATGGATAGAAACATTAATGAAAATGAAGCGTGAATTGGAAATTGTGCTATTATGGAGATGAGTATGGCCATGGCTAGTCTGATTTCTAAGGAGGGATCCTTTTATTGCTATTTTTTTGAGGGATGAGAAATGATACAAGTAAAATTAATGACTAGACATATTCTTTGCCCTGGCTTGGCTGGTGTTATTATATTTAAAGTTATAAAAGCTGGATTTAATAAAATTTTGAATTAATTATAAGGGGAATTTTAATCATAATTGGCAGTCTTCTATAAGAGTAAAACCTGTAAATCAGCAGAAGTGTGAAATTAATATAGTGAAGTGCATATGTTTCTATACACCCATACGTGTATATATAATATATACCTATATAAATACAGACACAACAGTCACATATGCATATAGGTATGGTGAATGTTTTTATACTGACTTTTTTGCTGAAGGCTATCTCCTCTTCTTGCTGTTTGACAACAAAATTACTCTTAAGTTCTGTGGATGAATGTTTTGGGTGTAAATTTTCCAGAACTGGCATTTTTGTCTCTGGTATCTTATAAAAATCAATTGGGCTTGCTATTTAAAATGTCAAACCCCAGAACACTACCTGTTGTATTGTTTCTTTCAGTCCCACTAAAATTATCATGCAATCTTGTATAAAATATATTGAAAACATCTGGTAGTCTGTCTCGTTGGAATTGCCTTTGGAAATAGTCTAGTAACTTTTGACAGCTTGGCTTTACAAGGATATTGATTTCACTGTGGCTTTATCATGGAAAACTGATGAATGGTCAAAAGCTGAAAGTGATGTAAAACCCAGTTTATAGGTTTTATATGAAATGCATGTAATAAAATAAAGTAGGTTTATAAAACATAGTAAGGTATGCCCTTGTGAAAACATGAGAGCTAAAAAAGAATTTGGTAGCATTTTCATGCTGTGGATTACTTGGCCTGGTGACACTAAAACCATCTCCAGACTTGCTAGAGATGGACAAAGAATGGAGCATACTTATTAAAAACAATACCATATGTTGCTAATAATTGCGATACTTGTGAGAAGATAAGCTTGCATAGATTACTGCTTTATAACTTTATCAATGTTTCCTTTTGAAATAGGCTATTAATACTGTACAGAAACCAATAGGGGGAAAATATATTGTTTCCTTATTCCAATACCAAGAAAAAGTAGACAGCAGAAACACAAATAACTGGAGGGGCATGTAACATAGGGAAACAGGAACTGCAATTTGGATGGAGAAATATCTTTTCTGTAGAACTGAGGACCTGAATAGGAAGAATTAGAGACAACATTGGCCATCTGTATTGCACTGGCCACAACAAAAGAAAGTAAGGAAAATATAGGAAACTAAATTGATTTCTTTCTGGAGGAAGTAATTACTTCACTGGTCAATTAAATATAAACACAATGAGAAGGTGTTGAAGTAGAAACACTTGTGTCAGTTCTGCAGAGCAGTGCATTGCTGTGTGTACAAAATCCCCCAAGGGTTTGAGGTACGTGTTAATCTATAGTGTGGCTGGGGCTGTTCTGCGAGGCGGGGTGGGAGGAAGACGTCTCAGTAAGAAAGGCCCAACAACAAATGGCCTAATAAAATGGCTGTTTTAACAAGGTAGAATAAAAAGAGGACTAGAGGTAGTGAGTAAATCTTGCATCCCTTCACTTGGCGAGAACCCCACATTTGTGTAGTGTTGGGCAGACCCTGGACGGGTCCCACACAGTGTTGCACAGATCCTGTCTCTGCAGAGAGCTTCCTCCTTTTTGGTCAGTCAAGCTATTGTATCGTTTTCTTACAAAACCCACCTGTATTCATGAAGGCTGTTTGCACGAGAGGCTCTTGCTGCACTGTGAGCTGAAGGCAAGGCTGGGGGGGCGGCTGGGTGGGCAGGCTGTCCTGCAGCCCTGGGGCTGTGCAGCACGGAACCCTCTGAGGGACACGCTGGACCTGCAGCCCAGCCCAAGCCTGTGCTGGCTCTGGTGAACTGCTGCTGGGCTCACCAGTGCCTCCGTGTGCTGTGGTTACCCAGTCAGGTATGAGATTGCATCACGGTAAACACTGGCCTCAGACAACTCTTCTTGAGTGCTGAATTGCTGCAAGACAGACACAACGAAATGGGAGCAATTACTAACGTGTTTCTGAAGTTTCAGGCAATCCTCCTCAGTTCCCAGTCCTCCAGAACAGGAGATGTCATGCCCCTTAAGATATGTTATCAATTCAGACTACTACAGAAGTGGGGGGCAGGGTGGGGGAGAAAAATCAAAAGAAAAATTTGCAATTAGAAAATGCTGCAGTGTAGCCTGGTTTAGTGAAGCCTGAATTAAAACTGGCAACTGTGGGTATTGTTAAAAAAAAAAAAAAAAAAAATTGTACAATTCTCTAAATCTTGTTTTTTTTCATTGTGCAAAAAAGCATTGTCAACTTTGGTCAAGGCTATCATATAGATCAGTATCCAGGCTTGGGTACCATGCTCAGGAGAGATGGGGGGACACTGGAGAGAATTCAGAGAAGCGCAATGAGGGTAAGCAGAGCAAATCCTCCAAAATACAAGAAGGAGGAAAAAGTGTACCAGTTATTGTCGTCTTACTTTCTTCATGCCACTCAATGGTTCTATCGTACCTCCCTTCTCTCATCTCTATTTCAGGCAGAGCGATTATTTGCTGTTCAGTATTCCCTTTTATAAGAACTGCTCCACACCTTTAGTTAGCCTTGCTGCTTCTGATTTGCATTTTCATTAAACGAGGTCCAGCGAATGAGGGACTTGTTGAAGGCTGTAAAGGGAACTCAAGTCTCTAGAGTTTGACTAGTGGAGTTGTCACTAAACCAGTCTTCTATAAGAATATAACAGGAGGCATAAACCATAAAGAGATTAAAATAAAAAAAAAAATTAAAAAGAAGGAAAAAAGGAAGTTGCCTTACTCCAAGCAAAAGGTCAGTTTTCATTCTGGAAAGGATGACAAGTAGAATTCTTTAAACGGATATAATTGCAAATGGAAAAAGGAACAGAACAGGAATTTTCTCGCAGCCTCCTCTTTCCTTCTGTTGCTATTTTTGATTCGTAGGGTCCTCTCTGAGCAGTTGCGTGGATACAGCCGTGAGGTATTAAATCAGGAAAGGCAACTGAAACTAACAAATGAGTCTAAGATTTGTTTGAGCTGTTTCAGGAGCAGAGGAAAAGACAGCCTCTTGTTTATAGGTAACCATGTTTCTAGGCTACAGCAGACCCGAATGTGGAATGGACTGCAGTGCTCTGCAGTAAAGGCACTTTATCTCAACCTTTATTCTTTTTGCATTACAAGTAAGCTGCAGTTTTCAGGATTGCGACTGTCGACTGTCGTTTGCAAGTGGCCTGCCCTGCACTTTTCCCTTCTTGGAAGGTCTAACGGGGCTTTCATAGTGTCCTGTTCTTTGGTTCTTGAAGTGTAAAGCTTGTATTTGGTTACAGGAATGGGCAAACTACTGCGATAACTGTCTTGCACTTTGTAGCTTTGCAGACACATTACCTTTCCCTGTCTAGCAATTTTGGCAATCTGATTACTTCATTTTGAAAGCCCTGATTGTGATGAAAAGAGAAAGATAAACCTACAAGGATGGAAATATTGCCAATTGGATATAGAAGTAAAAGGTAGTACGGGGCTCTGCAGAAAAGTAACAGGTACAAGGAGATCATGCTGTGGCTTTACTTATTAAGAAACGTAAGTATTGGATATTTGCCACGCACGAGAAAAATGAAAGAATATGTATCCTGAAACATATTGAAAGAGAAATATTAATAGATTGAAGGCTAGTGTGTAATATGATTGAAACTTATGAAATGCTGAAATGATTGGCAAAGTATATGGCGTTTTGATTTTTGACAAGATGGTTGAGAAAAGATTAATTTCCCATTCAGTATTTTAGACACACACTGTAATTAACAATGTCATAATTTAATAAGCCAAATATATTTTATTACACATACGTGATCCTGACTTAGTGTACTATAAGGAGTACAGTAACTGTATGACAATTAACTACTTGAACTTTGACAAAATAAGATGTTGCCTGATATATCTCATAAATATTGTTTTGTCCTGCATTCAGCTTTTGGACGAATGTTTCTTTGCAGCATTTCAGAGTTATGGTTATTTCAAACCTTGAAGCATGTGGTAACTGATGAACATAATGAAGAATGTTGAGCTTGGGCTTGTAATTGCCGGTGAGAAGTGTTCCAGTAGCCCTTCTCTGCACAGAGGGACCTGGAGGTGGCTGTCACAATGCAGATCCAATATGCTCAGGGAAATGAAGGAATGTTAATTCATCTTAACAGAACTGAATTAATAGGATTGAGATTCGGGATTCTTGCCCTCAACTGTGAGAAGAATCTCACACTAACTGTGAACTTATTCTTCTGCACCCCATTAGGAACTCCAGCCCTTCTTTTAATCAATGTTGTTACAATACTGCTAGCATTAACTGATTATTTTTTTCCGAGATACTTTCGTAATTGAACTTGATTCTGCCTTTCTATTCATCAAGAAATTGTTGCTCATAATTCCAATGAAATACTTTTAAACTTTTGGAATCTGAGACATTTACAAATGCTACAACATAAAAGCTAAGGGAAGTTGATGTGCAAACATTACAGCGCATCACTTGTGAGGTAACTTAATAGGATTGCTACTAGCCAGCTTACTCGTAATGGCTTTTACAAACTGATTTATTATATCAAACTGCTGCTGTAAAAAGTAAGGAATTAAAGAGAATGCATGAGACATAAAGGGGGGGGAAGAAAAACCTTAAGAAACTTACGAGCCTGTCTGAGGTTTATTTTACATGTTTTAATTTTGTTAGTAGGATAAATAATGGCAAAGTTTTAAATTGTATGTAAGTTTGTAACATAAAAAAAATTAGTGCCACTTTAAAACAGAGTCATCAGCTGTATATGCAGTCATTAATCAACTCATCTCACTACGTAACTGCTGCGATTTGACATTTTCCAAACTGCAGAATTATCCTGCAGCCTTGCTGCTCTGTGAGGCAGAAATGAGGTAGGAGCGTAGTCAGCCCAGGGGAGGATCCGCAGCAAATCAAGGTGTGGATTTGGTGATGGTCCAAAACCACTGCTCCTGCCATTACACGTGGCTAAAATGAATGTCCCGGCTCCTCCTCGCTTCATTGCATTTTTTCAGAGGTACAGACATATTGCAGTTTTGATTGTGCAGCATGAGTCAACAGGGCTGGATACAAGTAGAAAACATACCTTGAGATATCCCCATATTTTCTTTTACTGTAAGTGAATTTTTTTTTTCTCAGTTATTGTCTCAGGTTGTGACAGGTCTATAAGATAGAGAAATTGCCTTTTCTAGAGCACAAGCTAACGAAGCCGTATGGGGGAGGAGAGTGAAGAGTTAGTAGCTCTAAGTTAGCAGCAGTATCACATGACAGAGCCGTGATTATGGGGTCCACAGTCTCTGTATCGTGTTTTTTCCCGAAAGCCATGTAGCTCTAAAGTAAAAAAGGTGTTTTGTGAGTTAATCTGTTTTGAGTGTATGATTTCCATTAGCTGAGAACTGATGGGTTAAAACGTGCTGGGTTTTCTAAATGAATTTGTATCTTTTACTTCTGAACTTAAGAACTGATACTTGAAAAGTTTTGGAACAACTAGCAGTTTGAGCTGAATCTATTTGAAATAGAAACCATTTCTAACCTAAGGCTAGTCATTTATTGCTGTACTCTTCTTAGCAGCGACACACGTACATGTGTGTGCATTGATCTATACATTTATATAGTCACATAAAATATACATAGAAAAAATATTGAAATAGAGCAGCTTGTTGGCTGAACAAATGTTATGCTTGATTGAAACATACAAAGGACACTTTCAGTATATGCTGGGCTACCTCCCTACAAGCTTAAAGACACCACATACTGTGTTACTCATTCTTTTCTAATTCAAAGTCAAGCTACTGTACTGGACCAATACATTTTTAGGCTCATACTAAATAATGAATTTTCACAGTACATGCCATAAAATGAATTCGCAGATTTTGTGAGTGATTGGACTGTAAATCTGAAATGAGAGTCCCTTCGTCACAGTTTCAGTTCTTCCCACCAACTGTTCAGATGCCTCAGGTGCCAGAACGGATTAGAAAACCCTGTGAGAAAGGATGGCAGTTCTGCTGATGATGGTGAAAATGCAGCACTATTTTTTTTCTGCTTTTAACTGAACACGGTGTGCACAGTATGAAGCTTTACATTTTACAGTCTTAGCCTGGGTCATAAGAAAATTCTGTTACAATGCATCAGCTACCTTTATGTTTATAATCAGAGCTAATGCTATAAAGTCACATCCTGCAGATATTTAACCCTGTTTTCAAGCATTTCTCTTTGTTATTCGTAAAGATATGAAACATAAATGACTAGCACACAGTGGCAGAAAAAAAAATTTGAAGTGGTAGTATGCCTTTAAAATTACATTTTCGTGATTATCTGATACTAGCACAATTTCACAATAAAACAGTCATGTTCTAAAAAGTCATGCCATTGTTAGTCGTAAAATGAGTCTATGTTCCCAAAGACATTGTAGGAAAGAGCTGTCGTTAAAGTCTGAGTGCGCGGCAGGAGGCAGTTGACAGTGCCTCTCTTAATCATCTTAATCGGTCCTAGGACATAATGCTGTCAGTATGCTTCAATTAATAACAAACCACCACCAGTTTTATTAGGGTTCTAATTTGTCCCCCAAATTTGTTTTCTTAACAAACAAAGTTTTATTGCTCCAAACGAACTTGGAGCAAACCAGCCTTCATCATAACCCTAACATCAGCTCCAGTGAGATTCCCCATGCTGTTGTTAGTTTTCAAAACAAATGAAGAGCAGTTACACTGGGAATTGGTGGATTTGGGTATAAACTGTTTAATCTTTCTGTCCTAGCCTGAATAGGACTTAACAAAATGACCAGGAAAGCTACAGATCTTGCTTTTACGAGGAAAGTATAGGTTTAGCATTAACATCATGCAAAAATCGAACCAACATAATCAAACTCTTCCATTTTGTTGAACGGGATCATGGTTACACTACCGCTCAAACAGACTGATTATTTTTTTCTTGTGATTCTGGTGGCTTTCAGGTGAATTGGGCCCTGGCTGACAGGCTCTTTCCATAGATCAGGGTTAAATGGCTTGCTGTGTCTGAGTATTGGAATAGACATGTCAGCCAAGAAAAATCACAGCAGCACACTACACCCGAGTTTCTCCCTAGCTGGGGCACTGTTCCGTTTGGTTGGAGAACCCTTTCCTTCATTAATAAATCTGGCGTGTGCTCTGTGTGCTCATGCAATTCCATAGTTTCACTTCTAAGCAAGGGTAATAGGTCATGTTTGTACATAAAGAGATGAATTTAATGATGTATCATTAGCTCAGTAAATTAGAAGTTACTTAGCAGCTCAGAAAGGAGGCATAGTAGCAACAGAAGGGACTTTTTTTTTTTTAATTTAAGTAAAGATATTTGCCTTAAAGTAAAAATAGGATACATTGTGCATTATATGTACATTTTGTACATATTTATATATATTTGATTATTTTTTTCTAAAGCAAAATATGATAGAAATTGTTACAGGAAAATATATCATGCCAGAGCCAACAACCCAAGACATGAGGCTGTTGCTGAGCCACAGCCACAGGTCCAACCAGTAGTGAGGCTTCAGATTTATTCCAACAGGCAAGTACGCTACATGCGGCTGAGCATATGTGTGTAGACACGGTCAACCCCACGGATCACAGGCAGGTACTCGGAGCACCCAAGTGAACATAGACAGCACCAATGGTCTCATCCTGCTCCCCAGTATGCCCAGACAGCATGGAAGTTCACTAGTGAAAATATATACATGTGTGTGTACAAGGTGGATCCCTCCAGCAACTGGGCTCAGATGTGTAAGCACACCAAGATCTCTTTTTAAGTGTAATTTTGGTATTAGTGATCTCTGTCCCTTACATCATCCTAACTGAGATGATTTTACTCTCTTTTGTGGGGAACATTAGAACTTAGCCCGTAACGCTGTCATCCTGTTTGCGTAATTACCAGACAAAGCACTGATTAGGCTTAAACTCAAATAGACTTTACATTGTCTGAAGTATATAAATCAAAAGTAAAATCAGAGTTCTTTCGATGAAAGGACTAAAAATGATGAAATGCTACCTTTTTCTCTCTTGTACCTTTCAATTGTTTGTAGGACTGCATGGTGTGACTGATTAAAATCAATAATTTAGAAACTGACAAAACAATACATTACAGAAAGGATAAGACTCAGTACGACACCAAAATGATACAAATGATCCTGACTATAACATTTAAAGCTTTTAAAGTCTAACACCTTTCCACTTTTTTCCCCATCTTCCCAAAAATCTCAGCATTGCCAGCAAAGTAATCAGTACCGGGTTTTCAGCTATGGGGAGGAGAGCATAAATCATTTCAAGAGGTTAAGAACAGGAAATAAGGGAAAAGAGGAAAGGTGCAAATGTCAGGAAGTGAATGCATTTTTTTTTTTCTATATGTAAAAAAGGATTTACTAGGCACCTCTTTGGCTATATAATAATCTTTCATCATGACTTCAGTGAGACATGTTACTTCTTTTTCAAGAAATAGAGTGCTTTAGTTTACAGCCTACAAACACTGAAAAGTACCATAATGAATATTGATTAGGTTAAATTTCAGTTGTTTAATTCTTGAGTGCATGTTCTTATATTGTTTGGGTAGTTTATTGTTACTGCTCTTTACTTATTTTTATGGTTATAAAGACAAGGATATCTAGCCTGGTGTTAAAGACTCCTTTAATACATGTTGAAAAGTCCAAAATTAAAATATGATCTTTGCCTAGAGAATTTCATCTGAAGACATTGGGAAGAAGGGAATATAAGGAAATAGTAAAGCATCATACTACCTGACACTGATTGAGGGTACCAGTTTGTCAAGTTTTGGTAGCCACCACAGCAAAGTGAAGCAAAAAGAGAGATTGAGGAGGGGGAAAATCATAGACTTGTAGAATGGTTAGAGTTGGAAGCAGGGACACCTCCCACCAGCCCAGGTTGCTCCAAGCCCTGCCCAGCCTGGCCTTGAACCCCTCCAGGGATGGGGCAGCCACAGCTTCTCTGGGCAGCCTGGGCCAGGGGCTCACCACCCTCAGAGGGAAAAATTTCTTCCACATATCTAATCTAAATCTACCTAGCTCAGCAAATATAAGGGGCAGCATGAAGGAAAAGTAAAGAAGCATATATGTGAAAATGTTAGAAATAAGCAATGGCTATTTGAAGGTGGGAAACTGATACTTCCGTTCATGAGACACGTGGAAAGGGGTGGGACTGTCTGAGGGGATAGAGAGGGCAGATGTTAAACAACGGCTGAAATGGTCAAAACAGTTTCACACAATTATGTTTGCAGCAGCCATTTAAAAAGTTGTGAGCAGAGAAAACAGCTAAGGTGGAAGAAAATGTTACTTGTATAGATGATGTGATGAAGTGTCAAGTGAGAATTTAAGTTCTCTGAATGGATACGAAGTGCTAGATCTTAGAAATGTTATACAGAAAAAAACCCTGGAAGTTTTGCCAGGAGTTCAAGATGATAAATGTATGGAGGGTTGAAAAAGGAGGGCCTGGAAGCCAAAAGGCCATAGGAAAAAATAAAGTTTTGTTTTGAACTTGAAGCACTTGTTAAGATATCCATGAGGAGATGTGATAAAGACAAGTTAAGATTTAGTTCAAATATGTAGATTGGAGAGATGACCCTATGAGTCATACGAAAACGTCTTTATAGGTGATAAATGGCCAAAGGTAAGATGTGTAGGAAAAAGAGCAGGAAAGCAAGGACAGGCACCTCTTAGAGCACCTAAAAAAAGCTGACAGTAGACAAGAAGATGACATGGATAATGAGAAAGGGTAATTACATGAGGAATTATGGTCAGCTGTCTGGCTGATGTTACAGAAAGTGGTTTACAGATTAGATGAGGATGAACATGAAGTACTAGCTTTTAGCCTTGGCTTAGAAAACGTTCATTAGAAGGCGCTGCCAACCACATTTCCTGAAACAGATGGGAGAACAGAATGAGAAGTGTTGAAGGGAATCTCCATGATATGATTGTAGACACTGCTTCAGCAAGTTTAAAGAGGTTATGGAACATAGAAAGCAGCAAGCGGAACTGTTGATCTTTGTCTTAAGATGGGAGTGACCAGAAAGGAGCAGAGCGATTACAGAGAAGTATAAAGAAAGGAAACTAATGTCAGAAAGTGAAAAGAGGGAGTAGTCTTACAAAAGACAACAGAGGCCTTGCGGAGGGAAAGGCCTTTGTTGAAATAACAAAAGAAGGGGAGCAAGGTTGGTTTTTTTGTTTGGTTTTTTTTTTGGTTTTTTTTTAAAGCCAGGCTCACTGCCTAGGCACCAAATAATGATTTAAAAACCGTGATAAGCATCTCTGTGAACTGCATGCCACTGCAAAGATGACCAAGACAGCTTAAAACTAGTCTCTGTATTTCGTGGTGCTGCATTATGCAGTGTGGACAGGTGCCTCATGAACCAGGATGAGAATTTCTGCTTTCTCTTTGTGGAAGAAGGCTTTACATAAATAGGTGAAATAAATACACAGCTTCAAAATATTAAATAATGAGTTTTGGTGAAATTAAGACTGAATTCAGACTTTCCCAAATCTAAAGTTGATGTATTATCTAGGTTCTCTGATTACAGGGGAAATAGCCTTATAGCCTTATAGGTACGGCTGAGGGTGGCTTACTTTTTACCAGCCAAGATTTCGAACTAGTGTCTAGAAACAAAAAAGGTCTGCACAGCTTTCATAAAAAGGCAGGAAACAGACAGTATATTCTTACTGTTATAATGGAACAAAGTGTTAGAATAAAGATATACAGTAGCACAAAACCTATTGACTTTAGTAGTCTGAGATATATCTTTCCGAACTTCATACTTTCTTGTTTTAAAGAGAAAACTATTAATTTTCCTAATGAGGCATTCTAGAGCAGTGTTTCTTTATGTAATGATAATCTTCTGCTAGTTTTCCTTCATTTGCTTTTAATAATACTTGCAAAATAATTTAGTCTGCAGGTGTAACGAAATCTGAGCCTTCAGGCTGTTCCAGTCACACAGTTAGTATCTCATTATTACAAAGAGGCAAGTTATTGTTATACCTGATGATAGTTGGAAAAGAAGATAATTGAATTGAAACAAAACAAGACTTTACAGAAGAGTCTTGTATTTCTCAGTACTTTTGCTTTTTTGATCGCATGTTTCACTTCAGTGTTTTACAATATTTTTTTATTGCTCGCTTATTTGCTATTAAATTTACTAACTGTCTCTTGGTTTGAGATAAAATTTCTTTCTCTCTATGCTAACCTATTAAACATACTAAACATACTAAAATAAAAACAAAGGTGCCAAGTAAAACACAAGGCAAGTATCTTAGAATTCAAGTTATCCATATGATTTTGGTTAGTTGCCTTTGCTTGCGTGTTAGATATTTTTGTAGGGTAAAGCACCTTAACAAGTGTCTTACAGATGCTATACTGCATACCACAAGCTATGGAGTCTACAGAACAGTGAAAGGAAGAGTGGTCTCTTGTGGGCCTGGCCTGAGACTAAAGCAGGTTAGTTCTAAAATAATGACAGGTTCCCCAGAACATACAAGTATAAGTCCTGTCACCTCCATCTCCTCATGACTCTTTGCGGTCTCTTGCTAGAAGCAGGAAATAATTTAGTCCTTTTTCTGCCATCCCTGCTTCTGCTAATAGATTTCTCCTAAACAAAAGGTGAAGAAGGGTGAGAAAATGGAGATGACAGGCATAAAGTAAACGAGAACCAAAAAAGTTGAGTGTTAGCATGTTCAGCTCAATATTTCCACTTCCAGAAACATATTTCTACCTTTACTAGCAATATCAGCCCTTTTTGTGCTGCAGGTTTTTAGTAGAAAGTGTAGTAAGGACTCGAATTAGCGAAAACATTGTTAAATACAATATACAGGTGAAGGATCAGAATGATTTTTTTAAAAAGAAGGCTATGACTCTCCAAGCTATTAGTGCCGCTTGAAATGGTAAATAAGGAAGACCCATGTTGATGTAGAATGCCTGGGTTTCCAAGGTTATCGACTGGGATCCATGCAGTTCAGCGTATTCATTGAAAGAGAGGTCTTCAGTGACAAGTTTTTCTGATGATACAACGTTGTTTAGAATATTTAAGATAAGTATCAACCAAAAAATTGCAGAAGGACTTTGAGACCAAGAAACTGATGGAACTCAATGTAAATAAATTTAAATTGAAGCACAAGAAAAAGACAAACCAAACTTCACAGGTAAAATGATGAACATGAGCACAGTAGAAACAGAAACAACTTCAAAAAGAAAAAAATTATGGGAAATACGAGGTCTATAAAAGATATTAAAAAAATAGGAAAAAGTGGACAAAGATTGATTTGGGGTTTTTGGTCATTGTTGGTTGTTGTTTTTTTCTTTGTTGCTTCCACTGCCAATAAAGAACATCAGATGATGGTAGTAGGTGTCAAGTTCAGAAAGAGAAAAAGGCAGCAGTACTTCCTACAATGTAGATACACATTTAGAAATTCTTGCAACAGGATGTTGAAAAGGCTAAATGTTTATTTGGGCCCAAGGGGAGACTGGAGGATTGCATGGAAAAGAATTCCATCAGAAAATATGAAACACAAAAATGTACGTAGAAGTTTCAAAACCACAAACTACTTGAGGCTGGGAGAGCAGTCAGGGGAATACTCATTCCTCCTTTGCCCTCCGACAAATTAGAAAAATCCAAAAGTAGGAACAGTTAAAAGAGAAGAAATGTGGAAGCGGAAGTTTCCTTTAAATGGAAGAGTNCTGTTGTCCTAAAAGTAATATTAAAAAACTCAGACTAATTATTTCTGATCTGAAGCTCTCTGCCTCAGTCATTTACCTACCCAGCCTGCGCTAACAGCTATATGAATTAGTAGTAACCTAATTATCGTCATTAAGCAGGTGTATCCAGTGTGTTTTTTTCTTGTGTTGGTGTTTTTTCTGTTTGCAAATCTTCCTGGCATCCAGAAGTAAAATGTAAAAAAGGTAGAAAACAATTAGGTATACCTAGAAAAAAATGCCAGAAAAAGGCATTTGGAATAATTATCTGTTTGCAGTGCAAAGTCAGCAGTTTCTGCAACCTTCTAAAACAAGATTATAAAAGATGAAACAAAAGCTTACTTCAGCTTTAAAAAAAAAAAGTAAGCAATTTTAAACTGTACTTTTCCCCAGGGAGAGTTTGAAAATATTTCTAACAAATGAAGGTTTAATATAAGTATTTGCTGGATGATAACATTTTTCCTAATAATTTCTTAATTTCTAGAATACTTAATTGTACATCTCAGGGGCATGAGGTTAAGGCAGTATATTTGCATGGTGAAAGTATGCACTGTATTCCTTTTTTGCCAGTTTTAGATAAGAGATTTTTTTCTTTCTTTCCTCCAAATATTTGAGAAATCAGAAGGCTGCTTGTACATTAATGTCACATGTACAAGCTGTCTTCATGTCAGTAAAATCTCACTGAAGCACTCTGAGTGAGGAAATGTAATTTGCTTTGAGGTAACTCTCCTTTCAATTAATTCTGAAAGTCAGAAGTTTTTCACGTTCACCCAGGGAACAACAAATTGGTCCCTGAATAGCAGGTTACTTCTCCTCCACTCCCAAACCATTTCGTAAGCGGGAGAAGGACCAACAAGTCCATTCACATGTTTTATTTTGTATCGCTCCGAACATTCTCATTCATTGGAATATAATCCATGCTCCTACCCGATCCCGATGGGACGAAGAGAGCATTTATGAGAGTGATGTCCATGAAACTGTTTGTTTTTAAGAAAGCTCAGGCACAAGGTGAGTCAAGAAGGCGGCTGACTTTTACAAAGTTGTGGAGTTGAAAGATAAATATCATCTGGTTAAGCAGTTCCTGAAAAGGGAATGGTACAAAAGTTCAAAATGGATTTTGGGTAAATAGCTTTAAGTCAGGGAAATGGTCACCGGTGTAAGTGGCAGTGGTTCAGACGTTCTTCCCCAATTAGAAAGGCAGGCTCCATTCAAGTTAACCGTGAAATCTTGAAGGGTTATTGGTGATAAAATGAATGGCTATGTTTTCTCCAGTTATTTTTTTCTTTTTACAGAAACTGTAATTGATGTTACCAATTTAAACTAGGAAGTAGCTTTAGCCAACAAGAAGTGATATGTTTTAAAGGAATGCAAATCTCTTATAAAACACTTGAAGTGTTATTTTATATTTTCTTTCCTAGAGTTTACTAGCTTCACTGCATTATGGAATGATGACCTTGGTACCTATAACTTTTTTTCCGCCGTTGAAAAGATTCCTGTACAGATTGTGACTGTTTTAATTGTAATATATTATAGGTCACAGGAGAACCTGTGAGTTACAACAGCCTTTCCCACCCCATTTAGGTAATAAAGCAATAGCTCTCACCCCTAAACAAAAACATATGTAAAATAGAAATAAAAAAGGAAGTAAAGGGAATGGTCGTTTCAAATCTTAAATACGTGAAACCGTACAAATATATTAGGAGTGGGAGCAAAACGTGTGAAATAAATCTTTGGGAATCCAAATTACCATGAGCACCCAGAGCCAGGGCCGCGGCAGAGTTTGCTACCCAGCTGCACCCCTGTGCTGCTGAGCGGGTTCAGCCTTTCCCGCGGCTTCGTTCTGGCATCTCGCTCTGCCGCAGTCGCTCACGTGCACGCCCCGGTGTCTGCAGAAACTGCAGCCACACCCCCAAGACAAGGGTTTTCATGATGCTTTACCGGAAACAAACTCGAATAGGCAGTGCCACACGATCTAGATTAGAATTTGTTAATCTGAAAATCATAAATGATACTCATTTTAAAATGGAGAAAAAGGCTTTCTAATTAGTTCGCTACCTTAAAACTTAAATTCATATAATTGTACGCAGAATTTTTGTTCGTCTGAGATTATGGGTTTTCAGTTGCAGCAAAATAATCCAAGTGTTTGGATGGTTTTTTTCCCACTTTCCAAGTTAGCGTACCACATTAATCTGTGTGTACCAATTTTTCACTGTTGTTACTGTTACAAATATAATTTTGATTGCAAATAACACGTTTGGTGGACGTCCTGATAGCGTCCCAATGCATTGCATGCTTAGGATTTATGAAGCATTTAATATGGTTTTTTGTTGACATTTCCAAGTCCTCAGTTTCACAGTTACATCTTAAGGACTTGGTTTATATATTTACTTATACATAAAAAAATGCAACAGTGTATCCTTAAAAATGAAACCTAACCTCATTTCAGAATTCTTTTTGTATCCTTTTTCTACAAAACATGGATAGCTTCATCCTGTCTTACTTCTCTGAAGACAAAAACAAATCCTAGCAATTCTAGAAGAGGAGGATGTGCAAGTTAAAAGGCAAGATACAAATATAAGTGAAAGCTGTTACTTTGAAGTCCACATCTGTAAATGAGAACCCTCGTTAGTGCTTCTTTCCAGTCCTAATTTCACTCTCCATAGCGAGGCACAAGGGGTGTTTGAACATACGGAAAGCTTGAGCTTAATTGTTCAGATTCTGTGCAACCATTCCAAATCGTCCCAGTGATTTGCGCTATTTAGCATTTGTGTGCATTAGGTAATATATTTAGTGTTTCCCGTTTCAATCCAATTTATGTATGTTTGGCTGCAGCCCAGAGCTGTGGGCACACAGTATGGAATTGTCATAAATCTGCCTGTGCTGACTGTAAGTGCTATAGTGCCGCAGTTGATAGCGTGCTTGCAGGAACGTTTCGGGATGCTTGCAGAGCAATACCGCCTATTCCCAGCAAATCTCCGAGGGACTAAATTAATGTATCTCATATTGTATTGATTGTAGCCAATAAGTGCCTAAATGATTTGATGCGAGGCTGAGGGATTATGAAGGGAAGAGGGAAGAGGCAGCTTGAAAGAAATATGCGGTTTAATTACAGGATGAATTTCGCCAATCTACCTCCCCCTAGGAATTTTACAAATAGGCCTAAGTGCACTTAGCTGTTCTTGACATCTGTTGAAATGATATCTGCCCATGATGAGGGAATCATGGGAATTGGTCTAAGGGTATTGTCAGGATCAGTGAGCCACAGGAAACCGCTTTTCTGTCTGCAAAATCAGACGAAAGAAAAGCCTACATTAGCAGTTTCGGGTTAAGCTGTAATGATTTCGGTTCCTGTACCAGAATTCTGCTTTCTGATTTAATGACACTGGCTGTGTCTTTAGAAAGAAGTTAAGTAAATAGTAAAAATGGTGTTGAAACATAAGCAATGAAATATAAATTTAAGCTGGAACCAAAAACTGTTCATGGTGCTGCTGTTGGTGGAAACTTGATCTGTGCCTTTGGAGAAAAACATCAAGGTTTATACCTTTTTTCATGATGTGTTACGATATGTTATGAAACTCAGAATCTCTTAGCTAAACAATGGAGGTAGCATAAAACCCAGGGAACACAAAAGCTGGAGCTTCAGCTCAAATTCTATAGAAAGACCAGCGTGGTGAAGACTGGTGCTGTATATTTGCTCACCTTGATTATATCTATAATTCAGAAGGAAGTGTAGATTACTTAATGCTTTCTACTGCATTTTATAGTATTTATACTATACCTCTGCAAAAGAAAACCTGGCAATACCTTTTAAGTCCTGGGAGACATAAGTTTCTCTGCATTATTTGAAAGCTGTGTTTTCCCGTGCTTGGAGCATTTATGTGTATTACCTCATAAATTACTTGTGTAAAGTCGTTTCCTCTGAGAAAGTGATAAACGTTTATTTCGGGAGGTAGAAACAGAAGGTGAGACTGTCTCCTCTTATCTAAGCTGCATGTGTGTCACTGACTGCATGTGTGTGCGTTCTGTGTTTTGCCTACGCAAGGACTAAAAACCCCACAAGCTGAGGCCAGGGGCGGTGGGGTGTTTATTTTATATATAATGCAAATTATTCTGCCTGCAGCATTTTTTTTCCTATGGTTTTGTAGAAATTTGAAAGGAAAAATAGGTGGTTGATTTCTTCTACTGTAAAGGACAAATTAGGATTTATGGCCATAGGAAATGTTTATTGTTAGTTTTGTTTACAAATACAGTAATTGAGGACAGAATTTCAGTTTGTGTAATCCTGCCGTGTTTTCTTGGAAATGACCGTTAGAATTCACATCCATCTAAGTTCCTGATGCACTCCACTGTTTTACTGATTTCTCCAAGGCTGCAATGATGTTAAAGGGGGCAAGCACACGACAAAGATGATAAATCACAGCAAAGCTAAAAATTTAGTATTTTGAATTTTTTGCCCTGCTATATTCCTGAAAACATACATATAAATATATTCACATAAGTGACGCACAAAAATACAGAGCACGAGAAAGACACGCACTTTAGCATTCACACTCTGTTTTAAAGACCGCCTTAAACCCAGAGATTTACGTGCCTGGATTACGGAAAGGGCTTGGCCTCTCATTGTTCTCACTGAGATTTTTAATAAAGTTTAGCTGCTCTGTGCAAACGTACCTAAGGAGATCTATGCAGCACCAGTAGGTGTGTGGAGCCCATAGTTTCTTTCAAAAGGAATTAGTTAAGAAAACCAGAAGATTCTATCTGAAAGGCTAACGAGACTACAATAGGCCACACCAGTGTCAAAACCAAAACATTTCAGTGTAAGTTTCGCCCAGCATTGACTAAGTCGTTGGGTGAATATATAGGAAAAAGAAGACAGCTGATTCCCTCTTGAAGATAGGAAAAACAAAGGATAGGAAAGTTGGAGAAAGCACCTCAATTTTAAAAGGTACCTTTTTTTATAGCAGAGATATTTTCCTCTAACAGTGGACTTGGTTAGCATTAACAAAATCATTTTTAATCTTTTAATTGCAGAATTTGTGATTGCTTTCCAATTTTCTGTGAAATACAGTGTAATGTAAATTAAAGCCAAGATATCTGAGATATGAAACATTCTTCTTTACCATCATTATTGCTTGATTTCTAGGAACATCTTTATTTTATATCTCATTGTTCAGTTTCCTGAAACGTAACACAACTTTCTGTGTACAGTGTAAATCTCTGGTGATAGAATTAAATAGATTAAGTTGTTTCTCTTTGCAGCTTTAAATACTGTAGTCTTTTTTAATGGAAATAAAATAGGATTTTTTGCTCCGTAAGCACCCAGTGTATTAAATTGTAACATATATATATATATATATATAATTATGAGGGGATTTTTCTGCTTTTACCTGAATATGAACTATCTACCATCATGGGTCATATCTTAAAGCAACTTCAAAACAACTGTGATGTAATATATGCTCATCTTAGGCTAAAACTTGGAGTGCGTTCAAATCTTGCACCCATAATTAGGCATCTAAATATAATGGCCTGATTTTTTTAAAGATGTGAGCACATTTAGGTACAGCAACTTGCTAACACTTGCTGTGCTCTGCATTTCTGAAAACCAGGCTGTATGTGTAGGTAGCCTAAATATAGGTTCAACTAATTTAAGATTTAAACAGGCTTTAAATTATTGGGCATGTTTCTCAGTTCATGTTATCCTTAAAGGAGAAAACGATGCCTGGCAGTGATCCTTGTCTGACTGGCATTGGTGACGAAGCACCCGCGTTTCAGTGGGAAAGGATTGCTCCCTGACTTCAAAAGTACTTTGGAAAGCGATGTAACACTTCGATGTTGTATTATATTATCCCAGTTTAAGGCAAAAGCTCTGTCTTTTATATTGCAAATTTACTAGAATATGTAATGGAAAATTGTTTAGGTAGAGCGCTTTCAGTGGAACTGAATTACGTATGGATAATCTAAAATGCCTGCTCTCTTCAAAGCCAGTATGTTTAAGGAAACACATTGCTTTGAATAAAACACATTTTATATTTAACAGAGCACTGTGCTGCTTTTTCTTCTTTTATTGGTCATATTTTCGGGGCTTACCAGAAAACTGTTTCAGAGGTTGTTTTGCTCTTCTAATTAGAAGAAATTTTAATGATTTTTGTTATTGTTTTTAGCTGTAGATTTAGATTCCTCAAGGGAAAAAAAAGGGATTTAAAAATGTGGTATCACTGTCAAAATCACAGTGTAGTAGTCACTGCTAATACCTCGTAATTGTCACCAGTACTGGCACTGGCAACTAGACAAGAAGGACTGATGAAAAAAAAAAAAAGGCAATTATTCCTCATTTAACGAGGGCATTCTCTGTGTAATGTGCAAACCAGTCCAGCAAGTCCAAACTCTAGGCTGAATGTATTCATTCGAAATCTTTACCCTTTGTTTGAGTTTTGGTTCGTTCGTTTTCTTCTATTTAAATTTTGCATCTTTTGTTAATTGAGGCTTCTCATAATGTATATCAGGTTAGGATGTAGATGAATGAAAATGGAACTATAAAAGTGCACTAGCACTAACATTGCTCCTTTCAAGTTTCAGTTGTTGTGGGGTTTTGTTTTTTAAAAACACATATAAATTATTTTTTGGTGGACACGAAAAAAAAATACAGGCATGGATCTGGGTACGTTCTGTAGTAGACAGAAAAATAGTTTATTTAAAAAAATAAATTCATAAGTTGTACATTGTGTACATTTTTGCATAGTCTGTGTTTTATTAGAAAATGACAGTAACTCAGTATAGAGAAAAATTTCAAATATGGATAATTGTGCTTGTGACATAGGGTAAGAGAAGAATGGTATGAAGCAAATACTGTGGCTCACTGTTTCTCCCAGTGTCCCATCGTCATGGGACGCTGGGACAGAAATTGGGACATCCCATTTCTCTCTGTTCTCGTGGAGAGAGATTTTCACGGAGAGAGATTTCCTGTAAATTTACCTACCCTTTAGAAGAAGATTAAGTTTTCAGAAGTCGTCAGAATTATCACAGTGCTAGCAAAATATTAACAATTAAGTTATTAACGTGTTTCCACACTTCGTGACCATGCTGGTATGTCTAAACAAGGAACAAAAACAGCTGCAGTCTTCTGAAACTTCTGCATTTCATTGGAAGCTCATGTATCATACTGGTTGTTACTGAGCCAACCAGGAATGATTTTTTTTTTTTAAAGTCTTTCCAATGATGAATTTAGTGACTCTCTTGCTACCTTGTTTTTTCATGTGATGTGAGCAATTCATAAACACTTCATGGTGTTTATGGGAGCAAGGTGGGTGCAGAAGTATCTTAAAAAAAAAACAACACCAAGAAAATCTGTAGCCAGAATGACAAATCCTGAGGCACAGCTATAAAACATACAGATCAGTAGCACAGAGCCATAAGAATATATTGACTGTGGCCCAAACTCATCAGAAGATTGATCAATCCAGCTGACTTGCATTAATTGTGAAATAGAAAGAACGATGCGATCAATGATAGGCATGAAAGTGCAGCGGTAATGATGCCACATCTAGCTAATCCAATAATGGAGAACCTGATGTATAGCATATTGGAATTTCACTGTTCGGGCCCCTGTCACAATAAAGTATATCCTGCAATTACGGGGAAAAATTGAGTAGGCAGCAGTTGAGCCAGCCTAATCGGCCAGTGCCACAGTGGTTTTCCTGATTAAACACTAACTTAAGTGGCATTCAAACACTGCAACTTGTCTGCATTATAAAAGATAATCCTTAAATTAATGTGGAACGTTATACTTTAATCAAAGTAAACTATGAATATTAAGATGTGTGCAAGATAACTTGTTAACTGTGAACATTTTAAGAATTTATAAACTAGTCTTTCACTCTTGGCTCCAAGGAGAAAGGACCACATGCTGAATTGAGAGCCACCAGTTTCCCATGCTGAAAATCAATTAGACTTTATACAGGCTTAAAGACCTGATGGGAAAAATAACTTAACAGACTCATAGAGAATTCAAATTTAGTCAGCTTCTGTAAACGTTTCCCTGTGGCCACTGGTCTGCTTAGTGCTACATCTTGACTGGATTTTTAGGTTTTTAGAAAATAGTAATATAAGTACAACCCAGACCTGCAGCTAAAGTTAGGAATCGGTGGTCATCGGCCTATTGTAATCAACAACCAAAGTCCAGCATTTGCCACACTAATAAGAACTGAAAAACTTTTAGCTCATTAAAGTATTGACTTTTCTACTATTACTTTAATAATGATACTTAACTTTTATTATTACATTTACCCATATGAGCCTACCCGTTGTCGTTTTGACCTGACTTTGCTGGTGGCTTCACCTTTTGTTTCAAGACACAGGTTTGTGTGGAGGATGCTACAGGACTGTTCACAGGAACGGTCAAGCCATGACACTGTTTATTTCACCCTATCCCTTGTCAACAGTGTTTATCAATTGTTTAAAATTGCGGGGGCAGGGGGGGGGGATAAATGACTTCTCAGAGCTGCTCAACATTCAGGGAGTCCAAGGGCTGGCGTTTATGTGTGGGTTTGAGCAATTACAGAAAGGGGAATGGGTGGCTGCCTAACCACAGAGGGAGCACCTAAACCCACCTGTAGATCGCTCTGCTCTGCCTTCCGGAAATCACTGACTGCTTTAAGTCCGGTACCGGATGGGTATTGTTGTGTTTCAACTACATAAATTTACCACTTTTCAGATACAGATGTTTGTGTATAAATTGGACTGAGGTTTTGACACTACGTAGTTCTTGAGACTCTTCAATAAAACCCTGTGCCATTTCTACATGCAAACGTAGAGTGTTTTTCATGAACAAAGTAACTTTGCTACTCTTGCTGTGCTTTTTCCCTGCTGATGCAGAGAAGCTTGGGGACAATTGTTTGAGGAAATAGCAAGCAAACAAAAAGATTCACATTCCTATGTGTTAAAGAGTACTGGTTACAACTCCCGTGACAGATTAGGAGCTCTGCGCACTTGTTGAAGTGTCTTTGAATCTGGAGCAGTCGGCTCCAGAAGCTGGGCGGGCCTGTGATCAGGAATTGTCCAGCCATCTCAGTTTAATGCCCCAGTGCAGAAAAGCTGACTCTTTAGGGTTCAGCTCACATCTTCCATTTCCTTTTCAATGCACTGCAATTTTCTCAGTATTGTCGGGAAACTCGATCAGCCAGTATTTGCACAGGGCTTTTCTTCTTCCTCTCTGAAGCTGATTACACCTGTGGGGAATAAAATGACTAAAGAAACAAACAAGATTCCTCACATGGTTACAAGGGGAATGCAGGGATGAGATTGAGGAGATAATTTATCCTAAAACGTAGAAATATTTCAAAGGGTTTGTTTTCAGTATAAAAATGTAATTAAAAATGAGATTAATAAGTGAATAAGTAGTCCCAAAATTGGTTTCAGGCTGTTTAAGTGAGCTGACAGCAAAGACTGTATCTTTTTGTTTCTCTGCAAGAAGAAAATAGAATTAATGTTCTTCAGATTTTTTTTTCCTTTAAAAATGTCACAGTATAACTGAAGAATAAGAAAAGGTGACCAGGGTATGAGTGTAATACTGTCATACTAGATTTTAGTAGCACCTGCATCTGAGAAACGCATGGTATGGTGTATGTAATCTAAGCATATTTTTGATTGCATGAAGTGTTCAGAGTTAGCTTTACGCCTCCCATCATAAAAGTAATAATAAAAGGAGAGTTCAAACTCTGATGGTAAATAATTGCTGTGGAACAAACCCTTGCCTTCCCCAAGTCTTTGTTCATTTCTTTTTGCCACTAGGGAATTATTTTAATACATGCAAACTGTACTCAAGTTATGTTCCAGCAGTAAATGAGATCTACCAGACCTTACCTCTTTCCAGGACGATTACCTTCAAGCCAGCCTGTTACCGAAAGTACCGAGCAGTGTGTTTTATAACTGCTGGAAAGCTGTACGTGCAGTATTAGAATAGAAATACTGGGTTTCTTTTCAAGCTTTGCGTAATCCCAGTAGACCTGCAAGCTACTATGAATAATTCTGCAAAGTCTTAAGTGAAAGAGTTCAGATATTTTCCTCCCTCTCTTTTAGGTTACTGCAGTTATTTGAGGCAAAAAGTCAAAACACCTCAACGTTAAGGAAAATAAAGACACTTTCTGTTAAGACTGAAGGAGTAATGGATAGCCTAAAGGCATCAACCTAAACCAGCAAACTGACTACAGCAATACTTATTTTTTTTTTTTAATGCGATTTCTCTCTCAAAAGAAGTTGCTAGATGACACCAATCATCTCTGAAGTTACCACAGTATCTTCATAACAGAAGAACTTATGCAAATGCTTAACTTTACTGTTAGTATTTAAATATAATTAAATAGGTGTGTATATCTTTGTAGATCCTTCCTTAATAATGGAAAGGCCTTATTTGAGATACCTCGATTTGAAGTATCTTAAAGCCTGTGGTATATGCCACTTTTGGTTTTGCTTTTAATTGTTCACATATAGTTAAAAGCTTCATGCATAGCAAATAGGACTGGGGAGGTGAAGAAGCATGTTTGGAAACTGCTTCTTCCATGGGAATCTGTTTGTTCCATGGAACTGCACTGACAAGGTGTTGTTCCTCCTTCTTGCCATACACGGTATCGTTACCTTTGGTGTAATTTCTGTGTTGTGCCCTTCAAATAAAATTAGTAACACAGATGGGGACCCTAGAAGGTTTTACAGACTTGCAAGTCCTTGAAAAGAAGGTGTTAATGTTTCCCCAGGAAAAGAGAGAGGAATTTTGCCCTCCCCCAAAGTATTGTTTCATCTGTAATTAGCAGAGGCAAGATCATCCAAATACAGAAATCAGTGAGCTAATTGAGATAGCCTAGCAGTGAGGGAGTCCACTGGGATCAATTAACATGATCTTGATATTAAAGGGAAAGCACGGTATTTCCTCTTTTTTTTTCCCCTCCTATGACATGCCACATTTGTCTCTTAAATACAGACTCTTGAAAGCAAGAAAAGGGGTGGATTTTTTTAATGTTTCCAGAGTGATAAAAGTCATCCAAGTGATCTTCAGTTATGCTGACAACCTGCTTGTTTCTTTTACAATCTATAGACAAAGTGATATGTACATCTGGGTACCGTTGGGAAGGGTTGTTGACTGGTGGTCCAACTTTTTTGATACTTAACAGTAGAATTGCTCTCGTGTTGAAACTTTGGCGCCGATTCTTCCTCTCAGTACATTATGTTATATATTTATGGGGTTTCTGTACTACTTATTCCTATTGTGGGATGTCCTTAGAAGTGAATATAGGTGGTTAACATATTTTTTTCACTGGTATTGTGTATCCTAATATTGTATTACAACGTATGTGATTACATTTTACTGGTGGTCACAGGGGACAAACTTTCAGCTTTTTGAAATTTGTACAGTAAATCATGTCAAGACTCTCAACGATAATGTATTAATATTTTAAATGTTCTGTATTCTTCTTTCTATCTAGTTGACGTCATGTATGTGGCATTTCTCAAGTGCCCCAGATGTGGGCTTCTGAAGCACTGAGTGAGCTGGCACATAAGCCCATAAATGTAGTTCACTACCGTGCATCGGCAGTGATGATGACTCCAGATGTACTGAGAATGGACTAGACTGCTTTTTTCATGTGCAAGTTGAGAGTGCTCATTAAGGAAAAAAAGGCAAAACTTCGAGCACGTAGTACTAGGTTTAAAATCATTCCAACTGCGCTAAACCGCAGTATTTTCTATTCCGTGTAAAATGAGTGTTGTAGCTCTTGTTGGAAGTGACAGGATGCTAGCAGTTCATTCAGGAAAACACACACTACTTAAGACTTAATCTCTGTTATCCTGATCAAAGGTGAGGTTTTCTAGCTTAGTAAGAGCTGGCTATGAAAACTAAGTAGGAAGGGGAATTTCTAGCATGTCTGGCGAAGCACTACTCGTGCGTTCCTCATTGCCCCTAAACAACAGAGGAAAAAATAGTTTTTGAAAGTTGGTTATTGGGCACTGCAAGGAGTAAAATGCAGTGAAAATGGACTGCAGTACTCTTTTTTTATTTTTAGAAATTAATTCCAGACATAGGAGTGAGACTTCATATAACCTAGTAATAAAAAATAGTTCTTTTCTTGTTCTCTGGGCCCCAGGCATTCCACATTTCTGAAGTTGGAACATGACATGTACAAGAATGTATGAAATCTTTAAGATTTTTTTTTTAATACCCAGATAACTGGCAAACTTATTTTCTTCTCAGAAAGATTATAGATATACTTCTTATAGACTCGTTTCAGAACTATCAAAGAAAAACAAAAGTGACTCTCATCCTCCTTCCCCACTCTCCCTGACCCCCTGTGAAATGCTAAATTTGTCTGTCTTGCTTCTCATGGAGGTGGATATTTAGATAATGATAGCAAAGCTATTTAAAATGCAGAAGAACTCATTCCTTGGTTTATTTCATGTTTCACTCAATCCATTTTCTGATATAATGCTTATGGACTTGATTTCCACTCCCACCCTCATTTTGCTTATCCTTTTGGCCTGCTTTGAGGAAAATCTTTTTTTTTTCTTTCTTTTTTTTTTTTTAATTTTTTCCCAAAGACAGATGGCGGCAACACTGTTCGCTCTCTATAAAAAAAGAAAACAGCTGGTAAGGTGCAAGACGAGACTAGACCAGCAGTGCATGTCTGTTTCCAGTGTTGCAAAATCTCCCTTGGTTTTTCAGAGGAGTTGGTACGTAAACTAAGCATACAGTTATCTCCCCCCTAACTGTAACAGTGGGAAAAAAAAAATCACAAATAAACTAAATTTATTGCATAGTATAGATTCAGTACCTTTCCATCCTGGCTTGCATATTTAAATCCAGATTTGATTTAAGAAAAATTTATTGCAGTCTAATAACTATAAAATACTTAGAGGAAATAAAATCAATGTTGGCCCAAATCTTAGAATGCAAACCACACACACACTTGCTATAAAATACGATGGAATACTGCTTACTCAGTAGATTCAGCTCTAGGAATCAAACAGAAATGAGAACGGCTATAAAATATATGCAGGAAATTTAAAAAATCTGTTTAATAGATGCCTGCAAATTGTTGTTTTCATCAGATCAAGGCATTTTTATTCCCTTCAGGTAAAAAGAACTCTCACTATTCATATATATCCAACTTGGACACGTGAAAGGTGGTTGGTTGGTTTTTTTCCTTCGTTGCACAGGTCTTGGTCAAAAGTCTCTAGGCTGCTAAATGTACACATACAAATTACAGGAATCAAGTGAAAGGCTCTGGACAAAACCAAGATGTCTACATGATGTATTTTCAATCTGGCTTTATTTACTAAAGAATGCTGTATTTTAACAAATTACTGAACCTTACTAGAATGCAAAGCGTACACAGAGCAAGAAGTATGCATCTCTTGCCAGTCTATATCTGTAACCTGTCATACTTACACACAGTTGCGAAAGTTCGATCTAGAAGGTTTCCTCTTTCTTACAAGAGGGCTTTATCTTCATCGAGAACCAGACAGAGGTACAGTGAGAGCTGAGACTGAGGAAAAAGGATAGAAAAAAGTATCAACTTTATGGAAAACTCTGTGATGTTTCAAAACAGATTTTGCCTTTATTTAGAATGAAGGTGACTTTTTTATGACCCTTAAAAAAAATGGACAGAGCTATATTTTGTGGTTGCTCTAGAGCCGCAGAATCTCTGTGGCTTGGGGTCTCCAGCTCTAACACAGTCCGTGGGCAATGACGCTCGGTGGCTGCAGGTGCTGGGAGCCTTAGTCACGTTCCTGGATTGCAGGGAAGGCTCGGCTTCCTAAAAACCTACCACATCAGCAGCTCAGCAACTGGCGGAGAGGGGAATGAGCTTAGAGGAATCTGTCAGGGCGTTAGTAAGTTGAAAACTCTCTGCAGAGCTTTCCATTGTTGTTGATCTGGCAAATATAATGAACAAATGTCTTTATCACCCTGTTCATAACCAGCTCTAGGTATGCAACAATACCTTTTCAGTTGCCTATTTGGTCACTTAAATAAGATTTTAGCTGTTTCTGAACCTTTGTGGATTTTGACTGAAGCTCTTGTTGTATCTTACCTGTTCTCAGTTTCATCTGTAGTGCTTGGTGTTAGGCAGCAGCACGCTGTTTCCCTTCTGTGTTCTCCGCTTCCTAGTTGTTTCTAGGCTTTCGGGAGTAGCCCACTGTCTTCCTAAACTTTAGAAATTCAGACACCTTCATGCCATGCAGCAGATGCAAGGTAAAGGCTGTATTTGAACTAAAGGTTCTTAGTTCCTTCAAGATTTACTTCTTTATGTAATGATGGGTGTCAGATACCAAAAATGCCATGGCTTAGACTTATTTGTCCGTGATTGACATTACAGTGTAATTGAGCCCAAGTAAGAATTCTTAAGTAAAAGTATTTTTTCACAAGGGAAATTAATTATTATTTTTAATTACATGTGCCTGTTTGAGGCACATTAGGAATTTTTATCTAAATAGTGAGAGACAACCGTGTCTCAGAATATGCATAACAGATGTAAAAGGCCTGAATTCAAGTCTCTAGACACAAGTAGAAATCAAAACAATTGCTATGATATACTGAAAAACCAGACAACCTAATACAGAGAAGCATTCCTTACCCTTTTAATTGCTGCTTATCCTGTCTCAGTAAGTGAGGTAATTGACGTTTTACTCTGAAAATTGATCGCGGTGTTTCAGGTAGTTAGCAGGCTAGAACAGCTTTTACATCATAACACTAAAAATCGATTCATCTCATAAACTAATCCCAGGCTTGAAAACTTGCTAAACCTGAAGACTACCTAGCTTAAAAATAATGTGTTTGTTTGGATCTTGAGTACAGTGGACTAGATGGTGATTAATCTGATTTAACCACACAGAACATGACGACGCTGTTCCTGCTCTCTTAAATTCTCTCCTTCTCATTTCCCCACAGGGTCACATACGTGAGAGCTTTGAGGAACTCCCTGTTATTTCTGTGTGATACTTTGTTTATTCCTGTTTAAGGGAAAGTAATTGTTTAATATCAGAGCAGATGGGCTAAAATGGGAGCAGTTTTCAGTTTGAACAATTTGACCCAGCACCTCTTTGGTGATATATATCCTCTTGCAGATGTGCAACTTACCTCGGGGCTTTGGTTTTACTTTGCTGCTTGGCGGTATCTGCAAATAGTGTTTCTGGAAGTAAAAGGGAGGATAAAAAGAAATAATCTGCAGGCCAAAATGACTCTGAGTAACTTTGCAAAGTTATCTCATTGCAAAACTTAGTAAATTCTACAAAACCTATTCAGGTGCAAAAGCAGCAGAGAATTGTTACAAACATTGGAAACGAAGTGAAGGAAACGTAGTGAGTTAAATGACAGCTGACAGGTACAGCCTGTGCACCACCGCACTGTGAGCATTACTCGCATGCAAATGAGGACGAAACGTACTTTGAGTTGGGCACGCTCATTATTATATTAAACGTGTACATTATTATGTGATGTTGAAATTAGTGATTAATATAGTCATTTGATTTATGCTGTGCTGCAATGAAAACATATAGATACATATATAGGTAGGAGAGGTGCTCGCTGCTCTCTCTCTCCCAGTCTCCCTTGTGTATAGAGCTATAGAAAGATACCTATAAGAAGACTCATAGATGGAACTCTTTGTCCTCGATGACTTTCAATCTGGGTTAAGATACGGCAGGAAAGTGAAGATATGTGTAGCTATATGAAGAAAAGAGGTTATATTTATTGTAAAAGGAGATGATGTTTAGATCTCTCATGTATATATAGTAAAAAAAGTCTGTCTTCTAAACTGAGAGGGTTTCAGGTCATAGTTTACGTTACCTCGGGGTAGCTCATCACAAAGTTTTTTAGACATGTTGGGAGCAGCACTTCCATGCATAAGGATCGTGTGCAACGCATCATTAAAATTATTTCAAAAGGTATAGATATAATAGAATTTTGAAGCTACCATTCCAAGCTTGTTACCGTGGAGGTCACTGAAGAACATGACACTTAGTTTGCAAAATGAGCATGGGTGTGCATACATGTGTGTGTACATACACAAGTTTAAATGTTTCCTCCTACTTTTCTATTTTCAGGACAGTAAGGCCATTGCTGTGGTCTCATTAACAGGTGAAAGGAAATGTTTTAACTTTGTCAGCTGCACCTCATTTTTGCCAATGATTGTGCATTTTCTTAACAGAAAAGCAAAGAACACTCAAAATGAGAGTTACTTGTTCAAGGCAACCTTACTTCTGAGTGAAAAGAATATACTGCCCTAATGGATGCTCTTATATGACAATCTCTAAATGTCTTTCATTACTAAGTGTCAAGGTTTCTTTAGGAAAGCTTTAGAAATTCTTGGGTGGAGTGTTTCATTGCAGCAAGCTGTAGCACTGCCACTAAAAATATATTGCTAATTAAAGTTTATTGACAGTCTTTGTAATGCGTTCTTAGAACAAGTAAAAGCACTGAGCAGTTATTGAATGCGGGGCACTGCATCTTCTATAGTTAGTTAAGCTGTTTAGGAGGGGAGATTAAGGTACTATGCCCTTCCTTTCCCTATGTACGTATTGGATTTGAGTATTGTGCAGAATAAAACACTTTTCCCTCAGGATACCAGTGCTGCAAAGACTCTATGAAACTTTGCTTTTGTCCCTTGCTTTTTCACTTGCTAGCCGTGGACAAATTGGGAGGTAAGCTAAATACTTCCAAGGCCTAAAATGTACATCTCCCCATGAAGGAAAGAAATTTTGATTATTCAGAAAAAAATTCCTTCAAGGGACAGTTCCTAAGCTGAGCAAGGGTATTCAGAATTACTTTAGCTGTGTGTGAATATAAATACAGAACTTGCAGATGGTACCTCTGCAGAGCTCCTGTGTGGGACACTTCTCACCACTAACAGACTTGCACGCATTGAGCCATATTCAGCTACGGCACAACATTACTGTTTCAGAGCTAGAGCATCCACGTTTCTGATTCATCAAGCTGCGTGGTCCATGCTGGTGGGTGGGGAAGCTCCTGAAGCATTGCTGTCCTCCCCTGCCAGATGGGATTCCTGTGTTTCTATGTTATAGTTGAGGCCAACATACGGTGCGGATTCAGGGCTTCTCTGAAGCTGTGTGGTTGCTGTGCTGTGTAACGCCCTGCACTGCCCCAACAGAGGGGTTACTGACATGGGGAAACGGGTGCAGGCTTTCCCAGGCTGCTGTTTTCCAGAGGAGCAGGTAGGTAATGGTCACAAATTGCAGAGCACGTCTCAGAAGTGGAACTTTAGGACTTCTAGAAAAATTCCTAGAAAAACTGTGGCAGTCCAAAGACATGCGTATTATCCCATGAAAAAGAAACCTGGCAAACCATAATTTGAATCTATCTCTTGTTAGTGGCAGCATGTGTTATTGCGAGGTAATTCATGCTCGCTTTGTTCTCATTTACTAGTCTGTTTTGTTCTCAATACTGCTCTGTTTCGCACTGCAATTATCTTGATACCTTTTAAATGAATATTAAAAGATAGTCAACTGATAACTCATTTTAATAATGCAGAAAATAGTAAAGAAAACATTACTGATTTTGCTTATGTTACTATTTGGAATCGTAGAATGGTTTGGATTGGAAGGGACCTTTAAAGGTCGTCTAGTCCACATTGAAATCCACGGTTTCTTACCGGCATCATGACAACTTGAAAACTGTTGCAAGCGATTCCATAATGATCTTTTAGGTGGTGGCCGTACACATTTTTTCTCTCTGGAACTAAGTCATCCATTCAAAACCAAAGAAAACACACTTCTGTTACTGGGTGTATTTACTAATTACCACACATAAGGTATGAAGTTTTCTCTCTGAACTTCATGAAGGCATAATTCATGTCTTTGGGGAAAAGCAGTATCACTTGAGGGGTCCAAAATTTGAAAATTAGTGCAGTAAAGGCAACCTCTGCTTCACTCACAGGATTTATAATAAAACAAACTGACTAGTGTGACAAAGGGTATAATATTGTGATGTTGGGGGGGGTGGGGTGGTGCAAACATAGAACTTATTGCATTTCCTGTGCAAAACAGGAAAGGATAAATTTAAAAGATATTAATAACATGTTAGATGCCTACTTCATATTGAAAACATGGGTGGATTCCAGTGATTAATTTGCATCTTGCATTTATGTCCTTGCGGTTCTCTCCCAAGAGCCAAAGATAAGTAGCACATGTATGTTTCATAAATAATGAATTTAACTAACAAAATTTCAAGCTTTAGGTAGAGTGATACATGAAAACTCATTTTTTAAATGAATTTACTTCATGGTGTTCATTTTTTTTTTTTCAATCAGATTTTACTAAAGAATATCTATTTAAAGTACATGTAATTATATAGGCATGGATTAGTCCTTAGTAAGAAGGTTTAAAATTTGCATGCAAATCCTGCTTATGACAGAAGTTCTTACCTGTTTAAGAAACAAAACCCAAAAGAAAAAAAAAAAGGGAAAAAAGAAAAAGAATACCAATAGCTTGACTAGCCAACTAAATTAAACTATAGCACAATATTTTTAATTAACCCCATTAAAAACAAGTGTAGAATTTAAATTGTTGTGATTTACTATTTTATCTGCATATGAATAAAATAAGTTTTCCCAATAAATTTACTGAGGATTGATTTATTAGGGTAATACTGCTGGATGGCATTTTAGTATGTTTTGGATCCCTTCATATTAATCAAATTATTTCATAAATAAAAATATATATTTAGATACACGCACTCTTTAAGTTTACACTTTGGAGTGTTATAATTTTTTAATTAGAAAAAGAGTAACTCTGAGGAAGAGGACAAATCCAAGTTTGGATATCTGTCGGTTCATTGGCTTCTTGCTGACCTGGCAATATCTTGTTTTTCAGACTAATTCCTTCTATAATGGCCTCTTCAGCCAATAATGTGGACCTGCCAGATAAAAGCTGTGTTTGGGTTTTTTTGTAATTTGTCAAGCATCGTTGACTGAACGAACTTGACTTATTTTTCTCAGCACACAAGCACAGCAAGTCGCCTTCCAGATGTTTACTGATAACACGCAGGCAGTGTGTCTAGTAGCAATTTGTAATGTAACTAGCTTTGGTAATTGTCTGAAAATCCATGCCTGTCTCCAGTGATATCCTTATTGTCAGTCTTGTATTCTCTCCTTTCCCTTCAGGTGTCTTTCTGAGTTATTTGCAGGTAGTATAACTCACACAGTAACAGACTGGTATTATTTTTCTGTTCAAAACAGAAGAAACCATTCTGTGTAAAATGGAGTTTGTACTTAAACCCTGCCTTAATTTTATTATATGTTCTTGGCCTATAGTTTTTAGTCCTTGTCTCTGTCAATTATATTTACTGCAAAAAATCTACTACGTGTATCAGACTTTCTGCCACCTTTATGTAACGCAGACCCTTAGAATTCATTTCAAAAGCTGGTGGCAGTACCTTGATACTCAGATAATTAATTAATATATCTGATTTCTTCATTCAATATTTACACTAGCTTTAGACTTTATCACTTAATTGGTATTCATGCGATTGTCTGCATTAATATTTTTTCTGGATAGAGACTTCAAGGAAGGAGCCTTAACATCCATTTTCCAAAAGTTACAAGTTTTTACTAGAGTAAATTCTTGTAATAACAATTTGCTTATGAAACAAAAATGATTTATGCTGCAGTAAACAGTGTAATACGCCAGGCTTGGTCTGGTAGTGTTTGCATTCTGAGATAACATACTTTTAATTCTATACTGGTTCTTGCTTTAACATCACAGTATTTTTAATTACATTTTTCATAGTGTCCATTTATTCTTTTTAGTACAGTGTCTTTGCCTTCTGATTATGCCTTATAACACTTACAGTGTTATGCAGGGAAATTAAATAAAATGCACTATTGCTAGTTTTTTATGTATAAAAGGAGTTTATATTTGAATACTAAGTACAAATAAAGTTTCTCATGGGATTGTTCCATGCAGAATTTTAATACAAGCAGAACAAGCATGCAGAATTTAATTTTGAGGCTTTACCGTACAAGTGCTTTTCTAGAATGCAAAAACTTGCAAAAAATATTTTCTTAGAGACCTTTTATCCTAGTTTGTATTAAAGTATATGGCAAAGTAGTTTCCAATATAAATGCACCAGTGCCTTAATGTTCAAGGGTTAGTCACATAGTGTAGATGCAAAATAAACATACACCAATTTTTGTCTTCATGGTACGTTTCACAAAGGCATACTGGAGACTCACAGTTCTAAACTTTTCATGAAAAAACAGGGAACTACTTACGTAATAGGGTACAATGTGGGAGAAGGGGAAAGCTGCAGTGCTGGCTGGTGTTATGCCACCTTGCAGGTCTCTTACTTCAAGGGGTGTCAGAAAATGAAGAGCTCCCAGGCTACGCTGCAGCACCACAAGGTTCTTTCAATGCACGCTGGGAGCCAAAGGCAAAGTCAGAGATACAGGTATTCGTTGTGCCCTGCAGCATGCTTTGGGTGTATAACTAAGGCTATTTAAAACAAAACAAAACAGAAGCTCAAAAAAAACTCACAATACCCCCCACACGCTCCCCCCAAACCTCAAAAAACTGTATTTGCCAGGTAACAATGTCGGTCAAGCAGTATACATAATCTTGCTGAAAAAAACATACCTTAGCCTGGAGCCAAGAAAAGATGAAAATTGGACTTCGAGGTTTCTCTATTGATTAAAGGAGCCATTTTACACAAGGAAATAATTGCCTACAAACCATTCTGATAGATTGATTTTTTTTTTTTTAAACAATATTTCTATTTTATTTTTGGAAATTTTCTCCTTTTTTGTCTCAATAAAATTATCCTGTTTGGAATATTTTGCTAGTTTGAGGATAAGAAGACAAGGAGAGGGAGAAATGCCTATAAAACCATAGATTATTTTTTATGGAAGATGAGATGGTCCCCATTTGCATTTACAGCTTTACAAGGATTGTAGCACGNTTTTTTTTTTGATGGAAATGCTTAATCTGAGCTCAATGGGCCATAATAATTGCCTGTTTCTTCCAGTAGAAATAAACCCACTTGTATGTGACACTTGAAACCTTAACTCTGCTTAGTATTATGCACAGAATTGTAGACAGTTCTTCACCCAAAGATATTTATGACAGCAGTGCTAGTCGATATACAATACCAAGCCAAGGGCATTTGAGAATAAATCAGTCCCTCTAGCTACTGCTATAGCACAATAACTTAAGATTGTAATAAAAGCCCGTGAAATTAAAATTCTGTGCATGCAAACACAACTACCTAGCCAAGAGAAACCCAAAGCCCCCTGTTCTGGGAAAATTTGCGTATGCATAAACATATACCCTCTGTACCTCTTTGTAGTAACACAATATAGGTTTTCACCACTGTATCTCCTTAGACTTTCTTCAACATTTGGGGGCTTTCAGGAGTTGTAGGTAGAAAAATATAAGCAGCTCGTAGAAGAAGAGGAGAATGGTCCCAGTTACTCCTTGAAGAAAAAATATTCTTAAGTGTGAAACCTTCTTGGTGATGCTGTAAGTCACCAACAAAGGCTCCTAAAACCCCATTTCCAGTTCAAATCATCCTATATGTTTATGCAGTTACTGGTATTTTTAGTGAGTCTTTTGTATTTGTGCACCGTAGACCCTACTTTGTGATACTATGAGCTCTTGTAACGGACATTGTTTCTTCATTTGTGTTTTGGGTTTTCATATGAAGCACTGAGAAGCCATTTTAAATTAATAATCAATATTATTTATACATTTATTTACAAGCTCATACTCTCTCCACATATTAACTAACTCGCGGTGTCATTTCTTCTGAATTCTGTAGGGCAATGAGATAACGAAAACTAGTATGTAATAAAATGATGGAAGGGAAGTGACTGTTTCCACATGAAATACAGCAGACAGCAGTGTATGGTGTATTTCCTGCAGCACAGCATTTTTGTGCAACGTGGCAAGGAAAAACCCAAGCGTTCAATTTTTGAGAAGACTTTCACTGTCAGATGAGTATCTAATGAGAGAAAACAATGATAGATGGATTTTGCAAACAGTATGAAATCATATGGACTGTCTCATAGTATCTAGTGGAAAAAAAAACAGCGTGACTGTAATGGAGTAATTTATGGTTTTATTTCAGCTATTTAATCTACGTATGAATGAGGAGAAATATGAGACTCTAGTCAGATAAATAAGCAGTTACTAATTTTGACGTTACATTCTGGTAAAAGCACTGTGACTGTGATCAGTGACAAGCCTTTTGCATCTGTCTCTCGTGCTCCACAGCTCATGCGTGGGCATTGGCTGGAAACTATCCTTTCCTAATGAATACAGGCATATTGTTACAGCTCAGGTAATCTTATTTGCATTGTCCTTTTTGAGGTGGAAGAAGACAGACAAAAATGTTGTAGGGCTTCTCCTCGAACTACTCTGAGTAGACATCTTAAGCTGCACAGAAAATCATGGACAAGTAATTCCAGTGTGACTACTCACTGGAAACAGGATGGCTTTATATACACTTTTTTCAGAGCACAGGCTAAGTCCATTTACTGCAAATGTTTGTTTATGGTAAGTATCTAGAATATAAAAGACTTCAGATGTTCACTGGTTATCTTTCAACCACTGGGACTATACTCCATTTCAAATTACCTTCTCAATCCTGAAAGTATTTTGAATTTGTAAATGCAAAACAAATAGTTTGGAATATCGTACTGTAACAATATTTTTTTTCTTTTACATTTTAAGCATAGTCTTTCTGTAAATAACCCTGTCACTATCATATCGTTCTCTTTGCCCCATCACTTAAATCACTTCTTTAAAATGATGCTTTAAAAACTTGTCAGCAAAAACACCTACCTGAGTGGATTGCTGCAACATGAGTAATACTGTTATTCTCTCAATCTGTCTATTGCATCCATAGATGGGTCCTATTTTCTATTTGTATTTCAGTTTCTTCCTAGGGCTTGTTTTCTACTACATTTTTAAAACGATAGTATAAGTATTAAAATGTTGGTAGTCTTCTCAGTACGTTTATGGTGGCCACCACTGATAAAATGTTATGCAGTTTCATAGTAACTGTAATAATTCTAAGTTTTGGATTGAGCAGGATGGGATGTGTATCTGTTTATATGTATCTGCATGCTTGCACCTTGTGTAATGGATTTTGAGTTGGCCTGAAAATGTCAAAATCTGTGTTGGGGAAACATTCCCAAGCACATCCAATGCCGCGCTGAAACAGGTACAGTCTTAGCTAGGCTTATAATGTCTGGATTTGCACGTCTTTATGAAGAATGGATGACTGATAAATATATTTAAAAGATCTTAAGTCTTCCACCTGCTACTGTTATTTAAAGAAAACAAAACATACAGTGTACTCTCTCATTCCATTCACATTCATGAACTCGCCAGAGAATGACTCCACCAGGTTGCGCAGAGGGTCTTTTTTGTTTAAAATCATGGAGCCTGACAGCATGAGTGTCTTGTAAGACACTGTCTTATAAAAAGGCCTGTAGTCTTGAACTATTGTTCAAATTCTTTAAAAAATTCTCCTTTATGAGAAGTTTCAAAGAGAATCAGTATTTTAGACATTCTTCCACTAAACCTCTAGTATGTAAGAGCTTGACATAATGACGCTTAACATATTGACCAGGTTCTTCATGCAGTCTTGAACTAAAGGAAATAAATAGTTCATTGCATATGATTCAATCCAGAAACATAAAAAAGTAAATTTAGGATTGAGAAGTGCTGTATTTAAAACTGCAGGATGTGCACAAGGCTTGCTTCTAAGGTCCCTTGGTCATTAATTAAATATGTTATGGCTTTCAGTTTTTCTCATTTATCTGTACAGGTTTACATACTGTAACTGCATTATTTATGTTTTTCCATAAGTGCTTAATACTGCCAGGATGCTTCTCTTAAACTGGCACAGAGAGCAAAAAAGACAAAATGAGAGAGCAAATTTGGCACTGGTTAGCTGCACAGAAAGCCACTTGTGCCCAAATGATACCTTCCAGATTTATTTTAATAAACTTGAACTGATAAATAGATAGACAGACAGATGGCATCATTGTTTAAACCATGAAAAATATTTTTACATTAGCTGAGTTTGGTTTGTTCCATTTTTTCCTTTTAATCTCATCCTAATAAAGCATCACTGAGCCTTGCTGCTTTTGCTCTAGACAGCTTCTAGTATGAAGGGTGATGAGGGAGCTACATGGAAGTTCACTCTCTGAGGGAAGCTATCACTGAAATGGATTTTGTTGTTATAGCTAAAACATACGGTTTGGAATCAATTGTTTGCTGAACTTCGAACAAAGGAAATTGCTGCCATTGGTGCATCCTGCATATTGCCCCAGTTGTCATCCTCCATTTCTTTTAGTAAACAGAATGCCATGGATGTGGTCATAGATTGAGTCAAAATATATTTTAAAATACAACTGTCATATTGATATGGAAGCTGTTTATTTTTAAAATAAACATTGTTCTATTTGTTTTGCTGGCAGATGTGGTGTAGCAGTTCAATGCTAAGATACAGTCGCCCTCTCCTGACTTGTACATCTTTGTTCTTATTCGCTAATTGCCTCTCTACTGTATTCTCCCACTGTTCATTAATAAATCTTTTCAATCTTAAATTACATTTCCTGTTCTGGTGTCTGTGGTGTTAGATTAGCAGATAGCCTTATAGATGACTAATTAAAACACAGAATTAATCACCTGCTTAAATAGTCAGTAACCATAACCCCTGCTCTACTGTACAAATATTTGATAAACGTTTTTGTTTGGTTGTTTTCAAATTTTGCCATTCTTCCATTCTGTTCCCTACCACCACCTTTAGTTTCCAAATACCCAGTGATATTAGAAGTTTGCATGTTTATATAATTAGCGTACGTGAAACCAGCTGTTGTGAGTCAGACTGGTGGGCTGTTAAGTCCAAGAAACCATCTTTGTGCATGCCTATGGTAGAGGGGAACAAAGCGACCTCCTTCAGAACGTTTTTGCAGCATCCTGGAACTTTACGTGGCAAAGGCGGTGTCCGTGCATTTAATAATTCTCTATATGTTTTTCTTTGATTTTTTTTTTTTTTTTTTAATCCACAGTACCTACTCCTTTGTTTACAAATTGTATAAACAATCTTCTTTTTACTTAGTTTGGTGTGAACTGGCCACCTATTATTTTCACTTTTTGTCATCCAGTTGGTTTTTTTGTAAGAGAGAAGAAGCAATCATTCTTACTTTTCTATCTCCATGTTATGATTTCATAGATACCTACTCCCAGCCATCTTTTCTCCAGGCTGAAGTATTCGGGCTTTCCTACCTGTTCCTGTTTAGATAAAATTCTTTAACCACCTTAGTCATCTTTCTGTCTGAAGACAGAATGCCTGTAAATCTATGCAGCTAATGTGAGGTCAGAGCCAAAAGTTTCATCCCGTGGCAAAGAGGATAACACGTTCTTTTGAAGGGTGATGTTAAAGGCACAATCCAAATATATTTTTTCCTATATCTAAATAGAAATAAAATAGTAAGTACAAATTTCAGAAAGTCTTTCTGAAAAACTCTTCACAATCATCTCAAAAGAGCCTAAACTAATAGCTGCTGTGGAATAAACAAAGTATCTTCATAGTTTACCTAAACATGCAATCAGCATGTCCAGCCCCACGAACATGATACAGTCGATGAAATGGGAAGGATTGTTAATCTCGCCTTGTCTACGTCAAATTTTATCAGAGACTGAACTTGTGAGCCACGTATGGCTCTGCAGTACAAAGGTAAGAAAATTAGAGGATAAACACATTACAGATGAGATGGAAGGATTATCTAATTCCATATCCCATGGCAGTAAAGCAAATGTAAATCTGATAGGGTTTTTTTTTTCTTAATTAGCAATGCAATTGTTACTATTATTTTTTTACTATTATATTATTGCATTTTGAATAATGCTTATCTCCTTTTGATTTCTATGCTGAAGATCTTTTCTACATGATTATATTTCTGGCTTCTGAAGCTTTAAAATTATTACTACTCTATTTCTACTGGAGTATTAGTAATACTTAATACCGACAAAGATTATGGTTCTACTATGTTCTGCAGGCAAGTTATGAAAAAATACCCCTGTTGCAGAAGTTGGTCTCTCTAGGCATCTGACTGGAGAAAACAGGCAAATTTGACAAGAGATGGAAAAGAAAGTTTGAGAAAATCATGTTGAATTAAATAAAAAGCAATTGCAATGTTCCAGCATTCTGTAATGCACTGTACATTCTATTATATTCTCCTTTTTCTCCTTCATGTTCTTTAATCAGTCACCATGTTGTATGTTCAGTTTTCTTTTTTTTTTTTAATGCCTGAAGAGTACCTTAAGAAATACTGGAATTAATGGTACAGGTTGAACATTTCTTCTAGAAAAAAAAAAAAGCTGCTACATCTAGAACACGAATGAATAGAATATAAGACTGGCAGCCTTATCCAAAGAAGCTGACCAGTGAAGACAAAAAATAAGGACAAATCATTCTGGATGTTGTTCGATTTGCTAAGTGAAGCTCACGTGCTGTTAGTTTGGCAAATGACTTTCTTTATTTCTTTGTGCACCCTTTTAACTATGCAAAAAACATAGTGATATCTGTCTTGTGTTATGCCTGCTCAAGGCAAAACTGCGTAAGGTAATAGTAGTGTTGTCACGTTTATAGAATAGACCCTACAGTCAAAGGGTGGGTAAATTTGATGGTTATGATTTTACACTTGTTTGTTTTCACATGTGTAAACCATTGTCTAAACTAGAACTATTCACATTTCAATTAATATTTTTTTTTCTGAAAGTTGGAGTTAAAATCTCTGGTGTGGAGGCTTACACAGAGAAAAGCCTAAATAATAATAGTAAAAAGGAAAACGAATGAAAAAATCAAAACTCACTTCAAATATGTTTTTTATACTTTTTTAAATAACGTGAATAGATGCATCTAGAGCAGATTCAGATCTAAAATTATCTCTTGAGATTTATGTAAGTACACTTATAATGCAAATTAGTATAATCTTAAAGTAATTTATAAATGGTGTGAAGGCATGAACTTTGAAAAATGGAATCATTAGTCTGCAAGAAATAGTCACTTTAGCTGTACTTAATTTACTCTTTAGGGGAAGAGCGTAAATAGACCTATGCTGAATTCCTTTACCTTTTCTTCCATGCTAGAGAACATTAAGTAACACATCAGAAGAGCATTTGTTGCTGTTAGGTTTGTATTTTTGTACAGGGACTTTGTTGTAAAACTTCCACTATATATATAGAAGGTTTAGCTTGTAACTTATTTGTTAGGACTCACTTTTCTGTGTTGAAAAATGGGCTGCCAGTTTTATTCTTTTGTAGGTAACCATAACCGAACTTTGCCTGAGAAGCTCCCCTTTTCATCATCATAACAGAGTAAAAATGTCTCATGCAAATGGGTATTGGTTCGTGTTTTAACTTTTTGTAAATACAAAGTAGTGACAAGGGTACTCTGAACCTCTGAACATATCCTGAGAAAACATTTAATCAGATCTCTCTCTCTCGTTCTGTGAACTGTGTTTGCCATGTATACTAATGACAGAAATGGCAACACAAATGATATTTCCTAATAATTCTGCAAGTATTCTAAAAACCTTTATTTTCAATAAAGAAAACCACAAAACAAAACGACCCCAAACAAACACCAAGCAAATAAAAACCCTCTCACGGCAAGCTGGACAAACGAATGTCTGAGTGCCTTCCTGAGCACCTGAGGAGAAATTTTAAAGTTTTGTTGCAGAGCTCCTGGTGGCAGGATTAAGTTAGAAACCAGGGAGCCAGAAAGCAAACTAGGAACTGGGTATTTCAGTGCTGCTGTTGAGTTTCTTGAGCTCTTCCTAGAGGAGCCCCTTTCTTTTTGGCAGTGGTGACTTCCCAAATGGTGCTGCTATTGAGTGCTGGCTACACACAGCATCTGCTGCTACTTGGTAGTGAGGTCTTGCTCAGCAACCAGCTCTCACATTCTTAAGTGTGTTTCTCTAAACCTGGCAGAAGATGAAGTCAGCAGTATGGGAAAAAATACGCATTGGAATAAAGTCTTCTTCAGAGTTATTTTTATGTCAAATCAGAAATGGAAGTTGTCATAGGAATAGTTTTATCACTTCTTGAAGCTTCTATATCTTTATTTCTAAGGTGTGCTGTGAATATATCTCATGGTATCTTAGTAGCAGGAAAATATTTAGAAATATAACACAGACTTGTGATAGAAGAGAAAAAGGGAAAGCTTGTTCCTGAACTGAACTGCCCATGAGATCTTTAAAATCTCAAAACCACTTTTGTACCTTAGACTTGTAGTGGGTTCTGGTGTTAATTTCCTTCTGACCTTTGTAAATTTAAAATGAGTGAAAAAAATAATACTTTTTTCAGTAATGATTCCATCTAGATCCACATACAATATTGTGTTTAGACTCATGGCTGTTTACAATATTTATTTGTGTAAGGCAGGTAGACCTCACAGCTTTGTTGTGGCAAGAATGCTATGCTTTCAAAGTTGTTTTTTCTTTTTTCCTCCCGTAGAGTTCAAAGCAACAGATGAGTTGTGAAAGAGAACAACTAAGGGTAAGTGCAGTGATATGCAAGATGTTCTGTTTCTTTAAAACATAAGGAGAATCTAATTTGTGCTACTGACAGATAGAGTACTTTATTTAAGAAGAACGTGTTTAGCTCATTTGTTGCTTGTTGGTAAATATTGTACATATCTCAATATAAAACAGTTACAGTAGATACAGGTATTCCTTCCATAATTTAGTGAGATTTGGCAGTAAATACCTCTTCACAGGAGCTCTCTTGACATTCAGATTGCTCTTCCTATGCACCATGAGAAGCTTTAGTACTGGTAAAGGTCACTGTTTCTCAGACTTCCTCCACTACCATATTGTTTCAAACAAGAAGACGCTATCCTTTGGATTTTTTATAGTATGTGTGCTTTCAGAATGTGAAGGAACTGGTAGAAAAGGTCCGAGTATTTTAGTGTGTATATTGGTTGTGTACAATCTGTAAAGAAGATGGAGTTCCTGAACCCAGATCGCTGACCTTTACTTTGTTTCCTCCTTTTCCTATGTTAAAGCGACAGTGTTTTAAACCGGTTTTAGTCCCTGCTCCCTTTAAATGTTACATATGCTACATATCTCTGCAGATGCTTTTTCATCACAAGTATTTCCTTGTTCAACTGATTGATTCTAGTGTTTGTTTGGAAAGGCACTAAGAATTTTAATTAATAAAAAGGGGGGGAAAAAGCTTTTGAGTCATCTAAGTGTTAGCTTAATAGACCTGCACTTATTGACACCACACGATGGGTGTTTTCTTGAAATTTCATATGCAAGTAGAGAGGAAGAGGCAGGCCTGAAGGAAGTGTAAGTTTTTATGTAAACAAAAATATTAGTGGAAATAGAAAAAGGAGCATTTTTTGTTTGGAGTTTAATAAGCATCATCAGTGTCTGCATGACTTTAAAGTATAAAGAATGTACTCTAGTGTTAAAATAAGTTGTGCGGTGTTCTTAAACATTCATCCATTTATTAGATTAGCCTCATTGACATACCTAGATGCTTCAGCTGGTCTTCACCATAGTTGCAACAGGATTTTTGGTAAACAAGTTATGCAAGAATGATGCATCATGCATTGCCCTTGATTCTTCTCTCGCTGATATGTGACTGCATTGCTATTGTACTGAAGCTGGAATGACAGAGCTTTGTTTTATCAGTAGTAATGTCTCAAGAGGCAACTGTCAAGGTTAAAATATTGCTATAGTACCTGAAGGACAACCTTTTGAAGAGGCATCAGTGCCATGAATATAGAAAGTTTTAATTTGGTTTTATTGTTTTTATTAAGTTTTCTCCTTTGAATGAAGAAAAACTTCGTTTTGAAATATGAGAACGCCAATTCTTTCTTCAAGTAAATATGTGTGCTTTTTAAGTCATGAATAAAATGTGATGCAGTAAAACTTTATGTATCTTTCTATTCCAGTATTACACACATCTAACAATGAGCTCAGTGCTTATGACGGCTTTGTGTCATATCAAAAAGTGCCTTTTCATAACAACTTAGGAAAAAAACATGTCTCTAACCTACTAAGATTAGGTACATCTCCTTCCACTACTGCTGTGATGTTCCTGTTACATTAAATATAGTTATGAGTGTAAACCCCGTTCCTGAGGCTGGGGTGCAATGAAAGCCATACACCACCCCACAGAGTTAGAGCTTGTGACTGCAGTACAAGAAGTATAGCCACCACGAAGTCTCAGACAGACAGATATGTCGAGACCAACAATCACAGTGCCGAGCACAGTAGAGTTGTTCCTTTCCCCTCTCTGGTCTTCAAATGCCCAAACCTTTCCAGTACCCAGAATCTATTCTAGTTAATTAGAGCTCATCTGCTGTGACAAAAGGTCACAGTGAAATTTCAGTATACTGTGTGGAGAAGTTCTGGTCGTAGTTCAGTGCTGGCACGTCTGACCCTCCTTAGACGTGCTGTGAACCCCCACTGCCAGGGTCTTGCACCTTCAGTGCTTTCAGGGTGTAACTTGACCATTCTGTCACTTTTAGGTTGGCTCCCTAACTGAGCAATGCTGTTAAAGAAATTTTTAATTGGCTGAAATAGATTTTTCAGGCCTCCAAGAATACCTGGATGAGAGGCAGGCTCTTCACAACAAAATATTGTTTCATCCCAACTGAAAGAATTGAAATGTAACAAGAGAACAGGATTAAAACAAGAAAATACCAACATCCATTTCTGTGTGTTAAAGTGAGTAAAAACTAGATTATCCTTCTATCAACTAATAATATAATAAAAAAGACATTATCTCCCACCTTCCTTGCTAAGTCTAAGATGACAATGTGTCTGCCACTCTCCTTTTTTGATTCCGTAGTCATTCCTTATTTTACAAGTCCTAAAGAGGTTCCAAAAGAAAGACGCTTTAAGAAAGGTTTGTTTAAAGCATATTAGTGCAATTAAATAATTACTAAATAGAAATAAATATCCAAATCGTACTACAATCATTTATTCAGACAAGATTTCTCACCTCTTACCTGTTTCATTAGCTTGTACGTTCCAAATGCAAAGCAGAGACTCACTGTCCTGGAATAATGCATTTAAAGTAATGACACTCTTATTCATATTGGAGCCTCTGGCTATTATATATTATATTTACAATGAATGATAATTCTAATAATTAAGCAAGTCTGTGTATTTTAACCCTTTTCTGCTTAAGCTTTGACAATGACAGTGACTGCAAGGTTGGGAACTTCTTCACCTTGCAAACCTGGTACAATTCCCAGTTAGACATCAATGTCTATACCTGAATTATTTAAATGAGAATTCATACAGAAAGCTATGGGAATTTTATCTCTAGCACAGCTGGTTGGGTGGGTTTTTTTTTTTCCATTTGGATATATAACACAAGCTAACTTTGGTATATTTCCATGTGATTTAAAAAAATAATAATTACAAAGCATTAATGTAATTTTTTATGTTTTTCTTTCTCTTGGAAATCATTTTAATTAGCATATGCTGCCTTGATTATTTCTTTTTTCATATTTCTGTAATTTCTTTTCTTTTTGCTTTCTAATTTGGCTTCATTTAAATCAAGTTGTACTAAAAAACTAATGTGTCTTTGAAGGGAAATTGACTCATCAATATCCCCCTCTCCAGCTCAATCCACACACTGCTCTTTGTCAGTATTTCCTTTAAAGAAAATAATGATAATGTTTAGCCCTCCTCGTTCTGTGTTCTCCAATCCTGATTTATAAATCCTTTCTTGGATAGATGTGCCCTATCCTCTTCTCTGACTCTTTCTTACTGCCACTTGCTGTTTTATGAGTCACCGTGTGGAGCTGAATGTAATTGTCATTCTAATGCATTATAAATGACCTGTAAAGACACAGAACTCACAGCTTGCTCAAAATCATTTAAAAACACTTTTCTTCTCATATTTGGGGATGAAAAACAGACTTTGAAACATGAACAATACAGGTCATTTAAGGTTGTGAAGAAAATCGGGATACCAGCCCTAGGTAGAAATAAACTGTAATACATAAAGCTATAAAAAAGTGTTGCGACAGCCTAAGAAGTCTGCTGCTTCCACTGCACCTTCCTTACTGTTCTGACTTGAACCTGGGATTATGTTGTTTTTTTTTTTTATCATAGCCTAAGGAATTTTTTTTAAACTTACAGGCGAACTTAAACCTTACTGAGCTTTACACAACCTTCCTTTCAACTAAGAAATTATTATTTTGCATTATTAACTCAACATAATTGTTTGAAGTAAACTTCTGTACCTGTATTTACATGCATGAGCTTTGCTATATAAAGCTAATACTTTTGGTCCTTATGCAGCAGTACTTGATGAGCTCTCTCAGGTGGGCATAGAGCAATTTTAAACTCTAATGTTAGGAGGGTTTATAAATGTTCCTGTGAATACCAATGAGGTCTAATGGTAAATGGTGTGATTAACTTCCTTGATCTGAAATTTTAAGTGACCTAGCTTTTGCTGTAATTAACAGCTTCTTTCACATTCATTTATTATCAAGGTGCATTCTGTGGAGCCAGAGTTCTTTCTCTGGTCTGAAATATGGGAACAGCAGAGTCTTACTATCATCTTGTATTTAATGTGAACATATATTTTTTACAGTACTCTAATTCTAAGGAAAACAAAAGGAAGTTTTGCATTCAGTATCATTCTATTTATCTTGTCTTATGTACAGTAAATGAATAATCTGTCACATGCAGCCAATAATGTATTAAAGTTATGCCAGGTAGAGGGAAAACAAAAGCAAGTGCATTTGTGTCCAGCATCATTTTTAAGCAACCATAATGCTGCAGCATTTACCTATCTTTGTGTCTTTGTTCAGTGCATTAATTCATCAGGTTGTAGGGTGCTGAGCTGTGTAGATTGGTTTTTTGGAAAGTTTTTAAAGAAAATTTTTGAATCTCATCATTGTGGTATTAGCTTTCTCCAGTGATCTAAGAATAATCTGCTGATAATTTTTGTGTACAGTGTTTCTCTGATGGATAAGGAGGTAATTTGTGATTCATTGGCAGATGCCAATTTTTAAATACTTTTGAGCTGAGGCGGAAAGAAAAACCATAAAAGAATAGTAGAGAGGAAGAGAATCAGAGTGGAAGTGACTTGTGAAGTAGATGTTATTTTTGAGCATTTTCTGAAATAATTTACTATGGTGATAGCATAGCAGAACTTATGTGGTGGCTGGCCAAAGAACCTGTGTTTTCAATCTCTACCTTTTCCCACACTGGACTGGGGAAAAGGAAAGGTATATAAGCTTGTTTCATGACTCAGTGATGTCTTACCTTGTTTCCAGAAAGCAACATGTAATTCATAGCATTTCTGCAAAACTGGGCACTTAGTTCTGGCCATTAATAAAAATTTCACTGTTTTTCTCTTCTTCTGAAAATCTCTTGGTATGCATTTGCAAACGTGTGTACGTTTTGCCTGGACTACCTAGTATTATACATTCCTCTTTTAAAGGAAAAAGGGTTAAAAGGGGAAATGCTCAGATATTCTAATAGAGTTGGATTACTATGATGCGTGTTTACTACCTATCCTTTTCTTAGGAATTCATGGAGGCTATGCTGCATCTGACATGCTAGACAAGTGGCTTAAAGTGATCCTTCTTTAATTTCTGTAGTGATTCTGGCAGTGAGCTATGTGTCATCATCTGTGTAGGTGTATGGTGAAGATACAGGTAGTTGAGATTAATAAGAAGGCATCATATTTTTGGTATTACACACTGACGTGGAATGAAAGTAGAGTAAGCTCACTCACCATCTTACAAACTATGTTCCCAGTCGTTCCATAAAGAATAATTCCCAGCACAGTTAGAGGAAAAAAATTACTGGAACTAAGATCTAAAGAAGAATAAAAGGCTTGTAAATAGCCCACCAAACTTTTGGGGAGGGAGGTTAATTGTAGAGGTGTGATTTCATTTAAATTTTCAACTAGCTTGAATTTCATGTGTACAAAAAAGGCAAGCAAAGAAATGTGGTAAAATTTATTTGAGTCCTGCTGTCAGTTCTGGTATACTTTAGGAGCCTTCCTAAACAGAGTAACTTTCTTAAGATAACACTGGCCTCCAATTTGTTGTTTAATAACCATTAAAAAAGTAACAATGGCTAAGTAATGAAAATTGTTATGGTTCATGCTTAAAGTGACATAGCCTCCCACCATGAGGATGCTGTTCTCCTCCTAAAATGCTAACTTCTAATAATATGCTCCTTTGCTCAAGAGAAGAACTTTGCAGCACTTCAGTTTCTTGAATAATGATGGTACCAGTCACGTCAGGTTTCTTGAAGCTTTTTCAGACATAGTAAAAAAGCCTTTAGGTATTTTACTTGTCTCTGCTGCAGATGGAATGCCATTCAGAAAACCTTCCATTCCTTTCCTGATGCTTTGGCATGTCCCTCTGAGAACTGTAGGCAGAGGGTTTTCTGTTGTTCAAGTACCACTCCCTCTTGAATTCAACTTTGATTTTTGCACAGTCAGGTATTTTCTCAGTATGGTGCTTCGTGATTGCTGGAACTGAAGAGTTACAGTAATATTTGGTGAGGCTGAAGCAATGTTTTCAGTAACTACCTGTCCGTTTAGCGTGACAGATTGTGTCTAGAGCTGTAACACACTATATGGAATTCAGCAGCTACTCGATGTAAATTTAAGTCATTTTTGTATACAGACAGTCAAGGACAGGGATTTGGTTTGTGAGGCAGTTCACTAAAGGTAATCAAAGTTCAGGAAGTGGCAAACTTCTGAAGGCATAGAAGAACATAGATTTAGATAGTGTAGATGCTATTGAACCAGCACTCAACGTTAATTCAGTATCCTGGTGCTCTCTTTGTCCTGCTACAAAAACATTAGCAATACACAGTACTGGGTCCACACTATTTGGGAACAGCTTTTGCACCCAGAACAGCAACTTTTGCTATAGGCTTTCTGCAATGACTGCGGCTTCTTCTGCAGAACACTTGCTGCGATCAGTGATGCTGTCCCAGAAAATAAAAAAGATTTTCTTCCTTATTTTGTATATGTTGAGAGGGAGGTCGTTTTTCACATAGCTTTTATAATTGCTCTTTGATCATCTTGCAAGCAGACCATTAAGTGCACAGCTTTAACAGTGTTTATAGTATCTTGACTTATTATTTCAACCTCTATTGTTGCTTACTCAATTTGACTAGCAGAGATGGTAGTCCTTTTCAATGTCACATCTAATTTGATTAGCAAACACAATCTAATTTACAGTGCAGTTTCAGGATGCTTTTTTTTTGGTTGCTTGGTTTGGTTTTTTGCAGGTTTTTGGTTGCTTGGTTTGGGTTTTTTCCCCCCGGGTGTTTCCACAAGGCCTTTCTGGCTTGGGTGGGGGTTGTGTGGTTTTGTCTGGGCAGTGCTGTTGGCTCAGAACGTTTGTTCGCTAGCGTCAAGTGAAAAACCTGAAAAAGCTTTTCGGTTGCAGGTAGACTGGCTGGATTTTTAACATAGTGTTTGGTCCTTATGCCTGGTGGATTTCTATTCTCTCTTATATATCAAGTAACTGACTGAGCAACTAGATTTTTAAGGGCAACAAGACAGGCATTGAGAGTATGATAATAACTGAAAAAAAATAATTTACACCAACAATCTAAATGATGTAGAGTTATAAAGATGCATATTCACTGACTCCTTGAACCAGTATTGTTTAAAGTAGAGAGAATGAAGGAATATTGATTATAATACGGAAATCATGTTCTAGTATTGATGGTAATGCCTTTTTATGTTCTGTAAAATCTTTCTAAGCCTTACTTGTTTAAACTGGTCAGGTTTACTTCTCTACTGAACCGTTTAACTATGCTTTTTTAAGGAGCTGACAAATTTTTTTTAAAGCAGCGAAGTTGCAAGGAGGAATAAGTTAATCCTCAAGAAAAATGCAGACACACACATCAATATTTATATGTCCTTTGTATATATACATATATACAAAATATAGTTTCAGGATTCAGTCCTACAGCAGACTTGTAGCTGACGTGTGACAGAGCATATGTACCATCCTGTTCACTTAATGGGCAAAATCTTGGCTTCAGATAGACCAGGATTTTAGAAGTACTGTATACTTGTTCTTAGTCTCTTGAATTTTTTTTAAAAGTAAGAGAACCTGGACAGTAATTGTGTTTTGTTGTATTCTGCAGCAAAATCCCAAATTGCCCTGAAAACCAATTCTTTCTGTGTGTTCAACAGAAATGGTTTTCTTAGTACAGAATCCCAAGCTACTGTATATCATTTCCAGAATGTAGGATAGAGAAATAAAAATAAGCTACGCTAAACAAACAATAATCATGTTTTATCAAGCTAACATTAGTTATGAGGTATCTTAAAGTTTTGGACTCAAACAGGGAACTATTTATTCCCGTTGTTGGAAGACAAATCAAGGTAAGTACAGAATTGAAAAAATATCCTTAGTTCTAATTTTTCTCCTCTTCACAAAGCCTTGGAGCAAAAATTTTGTTAGAAAAAACTGTTAACCAACAGTTCCTCACTTTCAACTGTGTTTGCAGAAGCTATTGGGACAGTAAGAACAGCAAGCAAACATCCCTACTTACACATATATATCTGTTTGATGCTTTCCTAATGTATCCTAATAAAGGGCAGTCCTGGAGAGCATAACCACTGGTTTGGAGACTGATATATTTAAACATCAAAGCCTGAATAGCATCTTCTGGTTTTTAGACTGCAACATGCTGCTGTGCTAAGAACAGACATATAATTGCTCAGAATCACACCTTTTTGCAGTCTTGAGAAACAGCTTTGGAAAAAGTTATTCAATAAAAAAAGAGAAGGCAGCCATAACCTGTCATTGTTATTCACATTTGGGATTTGTTTTACCCCTTTATTTGTCCTGTTCATTTAATCAGGATGAAAATGCTTCTGTAAAAGTAAATAGACATATGCAAGTTGAGAAATTATTGTTAAGTTACTAGCGTTAACTACCTTCATATTGTAAAGTATCTTTTTGATATTTAAGTGAAACTGACAAAACACCACATAATAGGTAGAGAAAATATGAATGTAAATACTGGAAGTGTAAGTATGAATGAAAATACAAAAAGTACATACTAGTTGCACCTGAAGGAAAAAAAGCCCTACTGCTTGTTTATAAAACCTTTATATTCTCCCCAAACGTACAGATGGATTTTTTTGAATGTATTTCATCTGTGCCAAGTATGGAAAAGTTTGTCAAGTTACGCTGGCAGTTCATCAACAGAGCAACACATGACAATTATGTCAATATGTGTGGACCGCCCAGAGAAAAAACATTCAAAGTAAAACTAAAAATTAAAAGCATAAATAAGAGCTGTAAGGAACTGATGATGAAAGGCCTGCAAATCACCATCCTAATATCCTCAGTCTCTATCGCTGAAGAGGGGTGACTCCCTTGCTCAATCTGTTGAATATGTGCTTGAGAGAGATCTTGTGTTTTAGATGCCACAGTCTTCAAAGAGGAAAGAGAAAATAAAACCAAAATAGGTGGTAGGTCCTAAAAGATCATGGTGACATTGTGATGGGAAAGGGGTGGGCCTCTACTGGAACCAACACCATTTAATATCTTCCTCAATGACATGGTGTGATCGAGTGCATCCTCAGCAAGTTTGTGGATGATGCCAAGCTGAGTGGTGCTGTTAATACACTAGAGAGACGGGATGCCGTCCAGGCCCTTGACAGGCTTGAAGAGTGGGGCCTGGTGAACCTCATGAAGTTCAACAAAGCCAAATACAAGGTCCTGCACCTGGGTTGGGGCAATCACCATCAGTACAGACTGGGGTCGAAATGATTGAGATGGAAGAAACAGTACAGTGGGTATTTTTATGTGTCGCATGATACTTACAGGATCTATTTTATAAACCAGGAAGTTGAGAAAGGTAAAAATGCTTTGCTGATTTGTAATATCTTTGTGGTTTCTCACCCCTGGGAGCAGTTGACCTTGACTTAGGAATGTTTTCTCCACCATGTCTGTCTGCTGTTGTGCATTTTGAAGCTTTGATCACCTCTGTTATCTTTAAAAGACAGTGTGGCTTGAGGTGGGGGTAGGGAGAGATACAAAAACCAAGTACAGCGTATCACAGGCATTTTTCATGCCCAACTAATATTGGAAATTTAAGCCCTCATGTAAAGGGGTAGCTATAGATGCATTCTAAGTATGTAAACAAATGCCATATACACTGTTATTCCATAGGTAATGGGCAAAAAAACAGGTATAATCTGTGCTCACAGGTTCACTGGGGCAATTTATAGCATTTCTCTTTCATACAGTAGTTGTCTTTTCCTTTGGATTCTTAAGATCTCTTTGAATACAATACTGAAAGTAAAAAAAAAAAGCGGCCTTCATCTCAAGGTTACTTTCCTACTTGATAGCAGCTGCCCTTCAAAGAGCCCATAATTAATAGTTCTATTACCTTGATTTAGTAATTTCCTTTGGTTGGTTTTCCCTAGATGCTATAGATTACTTCATATGCTATCGGCTCGTTTCTCCTGTTTTTTTTCCCATTCTCTAAACTACTGCTTTCTACAACTGTTTTCATCATTGTTAAAAATCATTTATATAGCACTATAAAGTACAGGCACTTTACAGGCACAGAGTAAGACACCACCTTTGCCCCAAATAGTTTCTGGTTCAGGTACATCTTTGATTTCTGGTGTACCATTTTTACTTAACACAATGGCCTGGGAATTTTAAGGTAGATTGCAGTAATCTCCTGTTTTATTCCCACAGTTTTTCATGATCAAATGATGGCTATCACACCTGTATGCCTCAATTTATGTGATGTAGATAACTAATCATTTGTTTGCTACTTAGCATGAAGATATTGTGAATACTTCTGCTTACTAGTAATTTCAGGCACATATTTTTGTGCATGCGCATTTACAACTAAAAGCTGCAGGTGCTGGAAAAAAATCCGGACTTTTGGTCATTCAGCTCTCACACCTCCCACATTGCCTGCCTCTCCCCTCCCCTCCCTACTGTAACTGGCATTTCCATTTTTTGTAATGAAAACGCCTAGGAATTTTTATGGGATATTGCCACAGTGCCTAAGTAAAAATCTGACAGCATATTCTGTAATGATGCCTTCGAAAAGGTAGTTTATTTTTTGGAGTTTGGCTCATTTTCTAGGCTCCCAATTCAAGGATATCTTAGACCTGGTCTGTTTTCTGATACTTGCCTGAAAAGTAGCAATGCAAAATACAGCAAAGGAGTGTTACTGTTACTATTTACTTTTCTTCCTTCACCTCTAAACATAGATTAAAAAAAAAAAAAAAAACAACCTGTAAATCTAGGAAAGACTATAAACTCACCAGCAAAATTTACCCCAAGCCTCTGGAATGTGCAGGTGTTGGGTGCTTGTCATCTTCCAAGTCATGTGCCCAGATGGAAATGTGGAGTCCAGTATAGGATTGTGGGGTTTTCTTTCAGTTGTGATAATCTTGTATCCAGAGTATCTATTTTATAGGGAGAGACAGGAAAATATTTGAATGTTCATCAGTGACTAAAATATAAAAAAATTTTCAAAACTGACATGTATCCAAACTGAATACTTTTTTCATGCATTGACAAGAGAGCAGAGTAAGCATGGCGTGCTGACAAAGCCATGCAGTTCTTTCTGTTTTGAAAATAGTAAACAATGTATACTACAGAGTTTTCAAATCTAATGGCTGCAAAATATAATAGTTTACATACTCTATTCAGTACATTAAAATAATACCTCTGACTGACCCAAAATAATAAAAAATGGTTTTTAATTCTTTCTTATTTTGAAAAGGTATTAGAGACTTATCCTAAATAATACATAATGATATTAAGGAGATAGTAAACTATCAGAAAGACTTCCAACATTTTAGAGGACTTTGTGAATTATCAGATATAAAAAAACCTTGTCTTTCATTTGTGTTCACATAAGTTTTCTGATGGTTTTTAACTTTCTCTCCACAATGAATATGTGCTCCTTTTAGGATGGGTAAGCAAAACATATATAGGTCACCAAAAATGACCCACTTGATCTCAGTGTAATAAACATGTCCCCTCACATTCTTCTGAAATCTTAAACTTCAAGCTTATCTGTTGTTGCTGGGGATTTTTTCATTTCTTACTTTACTCTCCAGGAAGTGTAGCTAAGAATAATGGAAAATTACTATATAGACCAGAAATTATTTATGTAGATGAAACCAAAGGTGACATGAAAGGGCTACAGTGTTCATGAATCAGTGAACAGCAGTTCAAACGGCTGATAAAAGTAATTATAAATAAATTCTACTAAAATGCTCCTGGGATAAATTCTTCATTGCATTAGTTAGACCTTCACTATCTCCCAGCTTCTGCTTTGTGCTCCTGATGGCATTGAACAGTCTCCTTCAGCAGCTGCACATTTAAAGGACTGGGAAGAGAAAATTGGAACCATGTGGAAATTTTGGGGAGAAGGCTGAAGTGAAAACAAGTCTCTTTCCACGGCTTCTATGAGGAGTAATTATGGGGAATGAGAAACTTGCTATGAAAAGATGCTCCTCCACCAAAGCCAAAGGCCGACGATAACAGATGCACCTGAAAACAGTACTAAAATCAGTCAACAGAGTTCTTCATAGTCCGCACAAACAAAACCACAGTAACCTACTGTAACAACCCAGCAGTGTAGATGGAGATGTATTTAATATACAATAATTAATGGTTGAAATTGTAAAATCAGAAAAATTTCTGGAAACCATATTGAAGTTTCTGTAATTATTTATTTCAAAAGTTCTATCAGTGACATGACTGCTATAGTTAGTCAAGTTCTCATTAAAAATATTTCAGAATTTTTAAAAGTTGTTAATAAATGTATGCATAGAAAACAGCATTGTAAAAATTACAACTAAGTGGTCACACACAAATCTGAGTATTTGTATTCAGAAGAGCAAAGATGTATGGTGCATATATCTTTGTGTTAAACGGGTGTTGAAGATCTCACATAAATACAGACACATTGCCAGCTGTGAGGAGAAAGCTTCTTTGTTATTAGACACTTTCCCAGAAGACTGTCTAGGAACCACCAGCTGGAATCATTACAAATACAACTGGTCTGAAAACAGAATTTCTTTTCCGTATGCTATTGGATATTGCCCAGAATGTTGTCATTCCTAATCTGAAGAATCATAGAACAACCCAAATTGGAAGGGACCTTGAAAGATCATCTGGTCCAACCTTTAGAAAAGGTTGAAAGAAAAAAATAAAATCTCTTTATAATAAAGAAAGTATTAAAATAAAACAGTATTTTTGCATTTGATTCAGAATCATCCCAGCTTTATTTTTAAAGCATTGGAAAAGGCTGAAGTTATTAAAAATAGAAAAATACTTTATTAAATATGCAAGTGTAATCATACTACAATTAATATAACAACATAACGTGGAGGAAACTCAGTTGAAATGAACAGGTTTGATATTATTACAGTAAATAGCAAAAGCAGATTTATGTTCATGCATGTTTTTCAAAGCTAAATTCCACCCAAATGCTCGCTATGTTTCTGCATTGTTTATTTTGCTCTCTTGCTGAAACTAAAGTACAGTATCGATGCATTGCTCTGCACTTCCAGTAGTGCATTATATGGAGCACTCAGTTGTATGTCTCGGCCTTTTGCCTGCTTAGGTTAGTGCTGGAGGCACAGGGAGTGCATGTTCATTCCTTTGCCAGCTGGTGTAAAGAATGTAAATAGTATTGGAATTTATAATATAGAAGTAGTCTTAAATGATGTATCTTAGGCTAAGAAAATTTTAGCATATGTTTAATTAGGTGTTCGTGCTCTCTGACTCCCATGTTTGAATATCCATAATCATGGAAGACCTTAATTCAGAACATTTAGCTAATGTGGAGACTCGCTTACTGTACAGAGAGCATCTGAGTTTAATGCTCAGAGGGAAACAGTGCAAAATATCACTACTGAGCGGCCATATGGGCTCTTATGCAATCTGATACTGCTGTCCGGGAGTCTCTCTGCCTGTAAAGAATTGCATTAATGAGCTCTACTCATTTAGAATTTCCTTGTTTGAAGTGCAGGTTATAATGGAAAACAAGCCTTGCTAGCTACACTTTGCTCTGTATGCAACATGTATTTTGGATACATTAACTAAATAGAAGCAGGATGCACGTTTCTGAATGTTCTTTGCAGTTTTTTCTGTGTTGGCACGCTAAATTTCATCTGTCAAAAAATCAAAGTATCCTTTGAAATGCTTTCGTATTGTTTATTTACAATGATTGCTTTGCAAAGATACTGTGGTTTAGCAAGGTCTTGCTCGGTGAAAAGCAGTAAGAAACGGCGATGCCTTTGATTAGCATTTTGTAATTTACTCTGCATGCGGAGCCTAACTGAGACTAATATAGTTCTAGACAGAAGTGATAGTGCTATTGTTACCTAAGAGATGCTGCTCCTTTTTCTTATGTGCATAGTTTTCTTTGAAGACAAAAGCAGCAGATGTTTGCTCTACCACTTGCTGATGCTCTCTTTTAGTCCAACTCAAAGTATCAACAGCCTTTTGTCATGGGAGCGCTTCAGAACTGTGGAGTAATCTCGGGCTGCATCAAAATGTTGCAACCACGTTAGTGATCTATCTATGATCAAAGATCATAGTGTAAAGTGAAGAACATGCCTTTCAAAAAGGCACAAATGCATCACTCCTTGTGATGCTACTGGAGAATTTCCCTCCTGAGGAAAAAAGTTAATCTAAGTTTTCACACATACTCAAAAATGAGTATTTCCAGTCTATACTACTAGACGAATCTACATTTTTATTTGAGAGTGCGACTGTATTTCTTCAGTTTCGCTGTCTTCAGAATAAGGTGTAATTTGTTTTATTGCAGTGTCAGTATGTATGCATTTGCTGTTGGCAATAGTTAACTTTGCATTTTGTTGCTGGGAAAGAAGTATCCGACTGATGTGAACCATGAACCCCTTAGGAAAATAGAAAATACATAAAATTCAGAGCATCTCAGAACACAAATTAAATATTTAGTGTACAGGCTGGATCCCTCCTAATGGAGAGAGTGTCTGAGGTAAGTGTGGCATCTCTAATGTACAGTCAATTTAATAACTGAAAAAATGGGCTGCTAATGTAAGGAGACGATACGGTGAATATTCTGATTTCAGACAAGAGAATTGTACGATAAGTGAACTTTATAATTGTGAGAACGTATGGTCAGGGAATCCAGCCTCACTTTGCTGAAGGTATTTCTGATAGTACTAGAAGGCAGTGGGGTGGACTGAAGTATGCACAGGTTTGTTTGCTTATTGAATGGTTTATTGGCCTTTCGGTGGCAAGTGGGTATAGAATCAGAGGACTGACCTGTTTTGTAACGCTTGATACACGCAGGCGAAACTATTCCACATCTGATGTTTTGCAACTCGCAAAAATTTTATGACCAGGAAAAAAATCATTCCTACTATGGGGCTGTTGGAGGGGGTATAGTGACCTAATTATCATCTGGTAGCACTGGGGGCAAAGCAATGCAGAAGTCTGTTGTCTCAGTATATTACTTGGAGCAATGTTGTATGCTTTCACCTGCAGTATGGATTTACGGCTACTTAACTATGCAGTCCTACTATAAATAGAAGTACTTCTTTACCAGTAGTTGCGTGTTGCACTTAACTTTATTTTAGAAATACCCATTCATTAAAAACAACTGTGTCCTGTTTAAAGAAATCCTAAATCTAGAGATAAGTCTTTGTACTTCTAAGCATTTAATGTGAACAAGAACAGACTACAGATAATTGCATGGAGGTCAATTCACAGACACATTATACACTGAGATGACAGGAAGACGTCCTGTCTGCTAGACTCCCAACAGGCACCCTTCATCTCTTTTTGTCTCTTGACATTCCCTGGGTTCCCTCACATAGTTTGGACTGATGTGCAGAGGTTTCCCAATATATTTGAAGTAATCTCAAAATAATTTGGTATCACTTCTGAAAGTCAGAACCATGTATGTACATATAGCACTTTGTACTTATTAAGAAAACACTGATGCATCCCTAACTATTCCCTCACTACCAATTTGTCATGAATACACAAATGGTTCCAGGAAATGTCAAGGGTTTCTGGAAAAACATGATCTGAGACCATTAAAGGGGAATGTTCATTGAGTCTCAAGGCAGAAGCCAAAAAAAAAGAAAGGGCTGTGGAGAATATATGCAGACATAAAGATGATGGAGAGAGTCCTACAAGACACAAAATGAAAGGCAGGCAAAGATGCCCAAAGTGTTTTTGTGGTCTGGAAGGCAGCCAAAGAGGCATTGATTTATTAAAGAGCAGCGTCACAGCTTCCTTTTCTCAGTGTGATGGTGCCATTAGAGCTGCTCAAGCAGTCTCTGATTTCCTTGAGAATGAGGAATAGGAATTTCAAACAAAACACCAAAAGAAGATTCTGAAGGCAGTTATTTCCCAGACCTTGCTACTGCCAGACCATCACTTCGGCTGTGTACCTGACTGGAGAATTCAGTATGTAAAGCATCTGCTGGAGATTGCACATACAAGTTCCCTGCTTATTAAAGCATAGTGCCAACTTGTGTAAAAAGTACCCTAGTAATTGTGCACCTAGGTTTTTTGCACTCTTAAGTCATGATGTGTATACAAAAACTAGCTTTAATGAGACAGGTAATCTAGAAATCGTGTGTCGCCAGGTAAAAATGACATAGTTATCTGTTTTGTTAACTGAGTTAACTCAGTACTGTTCTTGCAGGCTGGTAATATACTGGGAGTGACTAGCGCCTGTAGTATGATATTTTTTTCTATCTCTGTAGATATCCAGATTCTCCAGTGTCTTTTTTCTTCCACATTACTTTCTGAATGTCCATGTCTTTTAGTTTTGTACTTTTCCATTTTTGCCTCCCTAAAATAATGTCTACTTGTTTGTCACTTTACATGCCTGGAGATAGGCAGTATCTGCTTTCACCAGGACTTTGTTGTAGAGGCCTTTCTGATATTATGAGGAAAACTGTGGAGATCCTGGGCAGCTAAATGGCAGGGCTAAATCTGGCATTTCTCCCAAGATGACAAGATTTCAGGTGGCAGAGGAGCAGATTTTCGCCTTGCTCTGATGGCTGTTGTAACAGTGCTGCTGTTGTCAGCGCTGGTACTGTTGGCAGCCTCAGAGGACGTAGCGTGCTCTTAGCACACACCGTCCTGTAGATATGCATCTCCCTCACCAAATCAAAACAATGATATAACTAACCCTCGGTTACGAGGCTGTTCTCACCTTGTTGAAAAACAAGTGTGACAAGGAGACAGAGCTGAATTTGTTTTGTCAGATACATAGTCAGAAATAACAACTGATAGGCTTGCCATGATAAGTTCTATATGACGGCTTTGCTGAAAGGTACGCTGTTTCATGATTTACTGAACTATTATAAGTGATAAAACTGATCCATTTGTTATCATCCAGTGCATAAAGACTTCAGGAGTTAAGGAGCCTGCACTAAATAACAAAGCACTTTATAAACTCATAAACTGAAAATTACAAGGAAGTAGTCCTTAAGTCATTGGTAATAGCAACCTTTTGTCATATTAGTGATGATTATCAAATGTTAACCTTACTCCCCTTTTTAAAACAAAATCTTACCTTAGGAAAATAAAGAAGTCATGGACATAACTTTGTATTAATTTATTGTGCAAGTGAGGCAAGTTTTATTTATTTATATCATTGTCATCCCCTCCCCCTCGCCCCATCAGGTCGCTACATCAGCTGATGTGAACTGATTTATGCTTCTGCAAGCAGAAGCATGTTGGCTGATGTTAGCTGAGGAATGATACTAGTTGGCTCTACTACTGGGTAAAAGATCTTAATCCAAAGCAAATTTGTGTGGTATTTTGAAAAGAGAATCTTCCTGTGTTTCAATAAACAGATAATAGTTAGCAATAGTTGGTTTCAGATTAGCCTGTCCTAAGGAGAATATAATTATGTGTCCTACTGTGAAAATGGAAATACCCTGTACTGGATTTTTAAAAATGCATTATGGTTATAAGATTGTAAGTCTTTATGTCAGCTTGAATCAAAAATTATACGGGCAGTGGAAAGAAGGTGTTGCCTAGACTAAGCAAACATTTGCCTGGAGATAATTTTTCTGATTATATCAGTTTCTTTTTCTGCTCAAGAGTATCTTGAGTTAGTTACTTCATTCAATTTTATTCAACCGATGTAAGTTCTCAAAGAATAGACAAATTGAGAGCCACTTGTTACCGGTACTCAATATTTGATATCCAGCTTGCTTTGTTCAAGTGTGAACGATTACATGCTGAAACAGATTTATTTCTTTTTGTTAACTGCATAAGCATAATCTCTAAAATCAAGATGAAGATTTACAAAAACACCTGGGCATTGCCTAGGAGAAGAAAATTGGACAAACACACTAACGTTTCAGGAAATTTAGTTAAAATGCTGCTTCTAATAGCCAGGACATTCTGATCCCACTGAGTTAATTCTCTGGGAAAGAATTTTGTAAGCCTTTATTTTCCTTTCACAGACCTTACTTTATTTTAAAGTCAAGTTCATCATCATCCCATAGTTGACACCGTCCTTTATCAGGACTGAAGCTGGAGCCCGGTTATGACAGCGTACAAACAGGAGAGAGTATGTAAGGTTTTCCTACAGCTGCCAGGGTTTTCCTTGTCAGAACTATTGAGTGAGTCTGTTCTCACTAATAGCAATGGAGAAGCAGCAACAATATAGCACCTGTCATTGCAATTACGAATGAGGGCTTGAGCTGTTACCAATCAAACAATGATCACTAATAACTTGACTTAATTATAGTCTGTTAGTTACCCTAAGAGTCTTGTCAGGATAGAACATTTGAATGTTGGGAGAAATAAGCAGCTCCCTTCATTACAGAAACAGCACAAAATAACTGTACACACCAGACAAAGGGTCAGACCCCTCACATTTTTTCCCATCACCTTACTATGCTATGAAAAGGGAAAGCAAGTTTCATATTCCTGGTTCTAAGGGAAGCTATGAACTGTGTAAATCCCATGCATGTGTCACAAAGTCTAGGATGCAAGGAAGCTCCCATTTGTCTCCATCCTGCTTCTCACTCCTTGGACTAAACACTGAACACAAGTCATCAGAGAGCCAAGAAATCCTGACTCAGTATTTTTCTAATGACCACATTGTTGGCCGGTTGCCTCTCAGGCTTTCCTGGGACAGGGATAATATTCTGACCTCGCCATACAGTAAATGAACGCAGAAACTAATTTCTTGTATCAAAAGCAACAGAAGTGCTAAAGTAATAGAAATTAATTAAAAATGGGAAGGAAAAAGAACAGTATGTGAGGTGAAAAGACAGAAGTTTATAAACCAACTGAACTATATGTGAAGCTGGACTTGAGTTGTTCTTCTACAGTTATGCTGAAATCCAAAAGCAAAAGCCAAAAAACTGAGCAAAACCAACAACAACCACCCCCTTAAAACTGCAGTAAATTAAGAGCCAATTAAGGGCTTGTTTTGTTACCATACATCCTAAACAGTTGCAGTTTTTCATTTCATAAATAGCAATGATAAATGAGGCCGTAAGGTGTGGAAATTAAGCACAAACACAAATATTTCTAGCTCTCTAAATGTTTCAAATTATTTTTGGTACTCTGTAAATTATGTGAGATTTTAGTGTTGTAGCTCATGTATCACGTGCTGGGTTGGGATCTTCTTTGTGCAGAAGCATAAGTGAAAACAAGCAAACAAACAAAAACAGTTAGTCACCAGTAATATCAGCATAATCATTACCATCACACTCCCTGCCTCCTTTATTAAGCATTTCAAAAAAATATATTACTACCCGCACCCCAGTTTAAATTTTGAAGTACAGCGATTTTAGTTGAAAACATGGACACATTAAAAACAATACAGTTTTTGTCTCTGCAATCCATGAGTCAAATATATGATTTCAATACCCTTCTATATATTTAACGCCTAGCCAAACTGGGATTGTACCATTTAGCACTGAGAATACTTTAATATTTTTGCAGTTCCTAGGAATCTTACATACCCTGCAAGACAAGAAGCTTAGTCTGCATTTTCTTATCTTCCAATGCAGTAAGCAGCAATATCGATGCTATTTCCAATCTTCTGTGTCATTAATAAATATGCCAAGATATGTCCATGAATTATGCCCCTTTAATAATGTAATGGAACTCCTAGAATCTAGAGCTTGGTTATTTTTAGTCTGAGTTGTTGAGGTGCCAATAAGAATGCGCTGATAATGTATATAACTAATATTGATTAATTATAATTACAAAATTCATTATTTAATTTTTGTTATTATCAACTATTTTTATCTGCCTTTAATATTTCACTAATCCTTTGTGATTCTAAAGGCAAAATATTTGATATTCAGATTGACTGTAAGAGTTAAGGCTGTAGTACACACTGCTACAGAAATGCCATGCTCTGAAGCTAAAATAATGCCCCTGTAGAGGAGCCTCATATGAATGTTTTTGGTAGCATCAGAGAAAATGGGCCATCCTTTCACAGCAAATAGCATATACTTATATTTTGAACAGAGTTTCCAATTGCCTGTTCTTTAAAAGAACACCAAGTTTGTCACTGATTTCAATAATCTTTGACCTGAACCCAATGTCATCTCTTTTGGACCAGCCTTAGGTAAAATGATAGTGGTCAGTATCTTCTATTTACTTTTTTTGACGCTGCTTGCAAATCTAGAACATGTGAGAACTAACCCTAGCAAAAAGGGTTTGGTTTAAACTTCAGTCATAGGTGCAAAAACCAGAGTAATACACCTGTTTTCAATCTTCTTTTTATCCACATTTTTCTACCTGTGCAGAAACTAGAGATGATCTAACGAACAAAGCATTTAATAATAGCTGCACTAAAAATAAAACACTTCAAACGAATGATTTTGTGTAGTAGCATTAGAAATTGTTCCACTTGTTTGAAGGAGTAAGATATGAGGAATTGATTGAGTAACCAATTTAATAATGAAGAGAACTTAGAACATTGAAAGATCAGTTGAGAGCCTTGGGACACAATTCACTCAAGTTCTATATGCTGCCTCTGCTCAAAAACAGGGAAATTTTGATATAAAAGTGATATATAGGCAATAGCTGTGCACAGTCTTTTATCATATTAATAAAATCTTTAACTAGTCTTTGAAAATTTTAGAGACTCGTGTGTTCAGTTCAGATGCACAGATCAGAAAGAACCGCTGTCTGGCAGATGTGCAGATACGTTATCAGAAAATGTATTTTCGGCTTAACCAGTATAATCTAATTCATTCTAACATGGTATTTCAAGTTTATTATAGTGTAATTGTATACAGAAGAACACAGTGCACTATACAGTAGACAAAATGAGGTGAAAGTGTACAGCTTAAAGGTGACCGGGTTAGGCCTGTTAGATTGCTGAATGTTGGTGGTTCAATTGGCAGATGATTTAAACAACCCAAAACTGTAAACAAAAGGCTGTTCTTTTCCTTTTCAAAACTACCTTTGTGAAGTATGTGGCTTTACTTCATGAGATTGCACTAAACTTATTTAAAATTATGTTGTCCTTGCATGTTACTGTAAAAGTTATCACTTTAGTAATTGGTACATTAAATATTTCTCTTCTCCTTCCACTAAAACAGGCAACAACCTTTTATCTGGACCTAGTATTTAGTGGATCGAACAGAAGTATTTCTGTGCCTATATGTATCTGTTTATCTGTATAAACTTCTCTATATACATCTTAGAACTGTCATATTTTTCTATGTTAAATCAGCTTTGAAATGTTAGTGATATTGCAGTTATTTTTATTTTTAATTTATCCCAGTGGCAGGAATCTTTAACACTCTCCTGATTACCATTTCTTTTAACGGTATGGATTTTAGTTTGCTCCCCCCAATCCTGCCTTGCTATTATGTTTCCTTGTTATAGGCTGTTTCAGCAGGTGCCTATCCATTTGCCACCTGCCCTGGTGCAGTGAATGATTATGCAATTTAGTTAATGTATTTTAATTATTTAGGTGACATTTTACCTTGTATGGTTAGGCTGAAAATGTAAATTGACTGGAGTCTTTAGTTAAAAAGAATGTCAATTTTTTGTCTGAAAAAATGTACAGTCTGTGACCACAGGTAATGAATAAGTAACCAAACATAAAAATAAGACAAAAATTCTGTTTAATCTCATTCCTATGGACATTTTTATACCTCCTCTTTTTATTCATTCATTGATTTATAATCATTATGTATATATTATAGTAGTTGATGCACTTAGTAAACAGACTGTTTGTAGCTTTCTACATCAATAGCCGAAGCATATTATAGTAACGGTATGATATGCTGCCAGTTCACAAGGTCAGGGATGATTTTCAAGACCAATAATACAGCCTAAAAAGTGATGAAGGCTTGCCTCCTTTATATTGTAAAATTGTTTCTCATTTGAAGATGCTGTTGATTGATTTACTAAATAGAGACAGGTTAAATGAGTTAAAAATACTTCATTATAACAAATGATAAAAGTCTAAGCTGCAATCAAAAAATCCCAATCCCTTGCATAGTTAATTATTTGCGTAAAGTACTTTAAATTTAACAAAAACAAAGACGACCAACAAATCCACTTCTTTCTATTAGCCTTTGTTAAATACACAAATCAAAATTCTGATTTTGATTTTAAAATACATATTATGGCAAGAAAAAGACACTGTGAAAAATAAATTAAATTAGCACAAACACTTCTATTATTGTATGATTTACTGTTCGTATTTCCCTGTTCCTCATATTGACAGTTATCTCCCAGCAGTACTAACAGCAGCAGCAATAACACCATGAAGTCAGTAGATGGCTGTAGAAAAGTATGTATGTTGAACACTCTCGCGTTAGCGTAATAAGATTGGGAAAGGCCTTGACCCGACTGGATGCGGCTTTTATCTGAAGTACATTTAAAGAGATAAAGGAGAAGCAGGGTGCAGTACATGTTCCTTTCTTTTCTGCAGGAGTTTTGCTTTGAGTTTAAAAATTTCTCAAATGCAGGATTTATGAACTGGGTCCTTTAGCAAGGGGAGGTAATGGCTCGAGTGCCACTGGAGTCACCTGCTATTCTCTGATGATCCCCCCCCCACACACACACACAAGACGTCTTAGAAATCCTCCTATAAATTCCTACAGAGGGGGCGTCTGTAGATCCCATAATAACAATCAGGAAGTGGTATATTCCCATTTATTTATTTATTTATTATTACTATTTTTTTCTTTTTTTGCTTTCTCTCCAATGTAGTTGGCTGCCTTTAGTGCATGGACCTGCTCATTAAATAGATACACCAAGAATTGTTACCTAAGCAAGCCTGACAGTAAAGAAAGGACAGACTGAGTTAGGGAGAAAAAGGGAAGAAAAAAGACAGCCTGAAGCAAGTCACTTCACACGCAGAAAGAGCCACTGAACGAATACTATTCTCATAAACAAACCAAAAAAAATACCTTGTATAAGAAAAGAAGAGAACTGTGAGGACTTGACAGAAAAAGGCAAGATTTTCTACCCACTGTTTTCAGTTTTCCTTCCAGACATACTTGGTGAAGTAAGGAGACTTCTGTTTGCTGACAGAGCCCTTGATTTCTTTCAAGATGATGATGTATTTGTGGGTAGGTAGCGTCTCTCTCCGTGACAATCTTTTATTAATAAATTGACTTCGGGACTGTCGATTTTAGCCTATAGTTACAGCATGTTTTCTAATATGTAAAGGTGTGTATACTGCAGGATAGCTTAGCGTAGCTAGTGTACAGTACATGTGCTTGCATTTCCAATGAGAGTTTAAACAAACTGGTTCATTAACATTAAGCTGCAATTTATTTTCAGGGTTTGCAGGATGTGGCATAGTGCACTGCTTTCTCTTCGTTGCCTTAGAAAATGCTACAATTGTATCTGTTAAGATTCACTGTGTGGTTCAGTCATAAAACGAATGCTGCATCACTTGTGGCTGTTCAGAATTAGCTTTCTTTCTAGAAAATGAAATAATCTTAATGCTATTAAAACTTCTGGTATGTGTTACCTGACCTAGTTGTGTTTATATGAGTTGTCACAGTCTTTCATGGCTTTTGAAGTTTTTGGCAATTGACAACTGCTGATAAAGAAATAGATAAAATGTACTTATTCCTGTGATTCCTATATTCAGCATTGTTCAGATTCCTTGCAGCAAAATCTGCTCACCTTAAAAATAATGCTGTGCTGTGACATGTATGTTGTGAATTAGTGAAACTGTTAACCTGTTAATTCATCCAGCTTTAGATACAGAACATTTTTTATTAAAAAAAAAACCCAAAACAAAACCAAACAAACCCCACAAATCAGTGAATTAATATGCATGCTTAAAAAGCATTTCTGTGTTCCTCTTCAAAGCCTGTACATCATCTGGGAAAATATTTTAAACTAATCTCATTTGACAATCTATTTACTTATTTAATTTGAACGTATGTAAAAACAGACAGGCTTGCAGCTAATCTGGGCCACCTCTGCAAACAGGCTGCACATGAGCAACATTTAAATCTTAGAGATATTATCAGTAAATCACTACTGCTCTTCTAAATTGCTTGTAGTTCATGCTGTAAATCTGCCTTTATGGCTCCTTCTAATTTCTTTTGACCCTCCAGTGTACTGTAGTAACTTCTGTCATCTGTGCAAAAGGCACTGTATGCAGACTTTTAAGTTTCTTATTCCAGTTGTTTGACCTGTGCTATCGTTTCAGGAGCTCACCAATCACCGAGCCTTATGATTTTGTCTTTTTT
>VXBH01006923.1:1321030-1363734 GCA_013400035.1 Rynchops niger | reverse complement strand
TTTTTTTTTTTTCTGTGTTCTGTAGTACAAGTCACTTTGATTTTCACAAGCAAATATCTGTGCAGGTAACAGCAACCCCAATTGCTGATTATTTTTAACCCTTACTGTGATTCTTTATTAAAGCTGTATTTGTGCTAATGCAAGGATTAATTCATTCTATTTCTAGATTTATAAATCAGATCACTTAATTGCAGTAGTCTATTTTTCATTCAATGCTCTTGTACTCTGCTGTTGTAGTTAACATCATCCAAAAGAGGTACATTGTAAATATTTGAGGATAAATGTTTTTTCTGACGTGCACAATAAGTGCACGTCAGAAAAATATGTATTATTCTGTTTCTTTGTGGCACTAGCTTAAAAGGTTTAAAAGCTAGGGACCCTTTCCTCCCCCCCACCCTTTCCTCCCCCTAAGCGTATGAATCTTTTGTTAATTGGAAAACCTAAAAAAATACATTGTCTTACAGGTAGCTATGCAGATCTCTGTTATTGTCAGTGTGTTGTATTTTATATTATTTATGAACTCTTCTAGTTATTCCTTTTAGATACATATGCTTTAAGCAAGAAGTACAGTAATAAGCAGTTTCTGATGGTACCACTTCCTGGTTTTCAAAGCTTCCAGTAATTAATATTTGACATTTAAAAGTCTATTCCTTCCATTTTTATTTTGTCCTTTTTACTTATATTTTATGATGTCTCATTTTGGGTTTTAGTTTTGGTTTTTTGTTTGATTGTTTTATTAGCAGAACTCATGAAACAGGAGAGTGCCTGTCTCTCTTTTGGCACTACTACACCTTAGGTATTAAGCATTCTTCCCATTTTTAATTTAACTTTCCTAGTCTAAATTATTTTAATAAAATCTCAAAATAAGATTAGAAGGAAGAAACAGAGAATTAACTTTTTTTATCATTTTAGCAGAACATTATTACTTTCTTTTGTTCTGGAAATAAAGATGAGTTGTATTCATAGAAAACTTACTTCTGAACTTGGATGATTTTTAAACAAGCACACATGTGTTTGTATCTGCAGGTAAAACATGCAGTAGGTAAACAAAAGGCTTTTAATATATGCAGGTGCAATGTATAAACTTACCTGGCACCACATCAGTATTTTATATAATTACATAAAAGCTCCTCAGCAATATTATTAAAATCTAAAGTAGATAACTAGTGTGAAAATGTAGTCTTTCCTTTTTTAAAAGGTGCGTACAATACATTTATTTCCTTTCATTGATAGAGATTTTTTCATACTATTCACTCCTTTATATAGCAGTGCTTACCTGTTGTTTCATTCTGTGTATAATGTAGAAATATTTTGCAATATTTACAAAGAAAAAGAAAATTGCAGTTTCTTCACATTTTATTATGTCTCACTAACTAGTATCCTGTGAGAGGGTTTGGTTTTTTTTAAATTCTGCTGCTGCTGTCAAGTTCCTTTTATGGGAAGCAAACTGTGAACATGTTCAGCTGACTAAATCAAAACATTCTGCAGGAATGCAGTATACAGCAAGTAATTCAGTCTGTTGAATGGAACAGTCTTGATTAGTTGTTGTTTTTAAATGCTTATTTCAAGATTTCAGAAAGTAAAGAAAGATTTTAGTACTGTTAACCCTGTCAAAGAAAACCCATATTTGTTGACAGCCCAAGTAATTTAATGATGCTTATACTCTCCTCCTCCCCTAGAAAAAGGAGAACGTTTTTTTGGTCTGATACTTTTATATAGAGACACCTGTGCTGTAGGAATCAGAGTTCTTCAATATCCAATTTCATATTGACCAATAAACTTTGGGGAATTTCAAGTATTACTGATTTAGGGACTACAGCTAGATCCTGAAGTCAAAAGAACCTATATCCTCTCTAACTTTAAAGGGTATAGATATAGACCCTTTATATCCTAATTCTGCTGCGATATAATACACCTTCCTCTCTAGCACAAGATTGTTGCAGTGATGATGCAAGGCATTCTTGATCACTGCAGATCATCCTTCTCATTTTATAGTGCAGCTCACCTCCCAAAAGAAGTTGCAATTTTCCCAGAATGTAACAAGTAAGTGATTTTTTTTCTTTAGAGTGCTGTGAAGTTGCTGACCTCCGCTTACCTTGGAAATAGAAGCATAACTATCAGTGGGTGAAATGAATGTTAATGGTTGAAAGCTGAGACTCCTCAGAATCTTTCATAGAATCCACACTCTTCCAAACCTGCCCTTTCTGTATAGTATTCCTTCTATGCTTTTTAATCCTTTGAAAAATAAGCATAGTTTGTCTACTTGACAGCACAAGCAACTGCTTGTTTCACAAGCAAACAGTTCCATGATTGGTTGTTTTCCATTTGGTAGTTCAGACTGGACTATTCTGAGTTCTCATAGACCTCACGTTCAACTTCACTATTCTAAGCCAGAAGATGAGAGTTTAAAGTTACTGTATCTCATTAAAAAGTTATTCATATGCAATTAAATATTGTTGTAAGAAAAACTGGAATAAAATCATTGGTAAATGCATTTTAAAATATACAAATTATTGGGTTTCCATCTTTTGTTATAGGCTGTGAAAATGCTGGACTAAAATTACTTCAATATACCATAATAAAATTTTATAACTTTTATAAGTATCTAATTAATGTCTGTTTAGTCAGAGATGTGCTTCATTCCTGTCAGTCTGCTAGTCTTTTTAATAACAGGGAATGAGTTTTCTGAAATTTTGTATATATTTAGCAGAGATTTTCAGCAGCAGCTTCAGAATAATAATCGATCAAATAAGGCAGAAAGCATGTCAGCAGATGAAATTTGGTTTTGACCAAAACTAAAGTAGGCAGAAATAGAGAAACAAATTGAAAAAAATCAAATGCAATAGCAACAAGATAATTTTGTCTGGCAATAGAACATTGTTTTGAGAGCTCTGAAGAATAAAGCTTTTGGGTCCAATAGAGAGAACTGTGTGTTGTACTTGCCTGCATTAGCGAAACATACCTCCGAAGAACATTTGGGGAGAAGACCAGAGGAACAGGAATTAATAGAAAGACTGTATCAGGAATTTAATCTGGGTAAGTATTTAGGAGTTTAAACCACTTTATGGTAGCATTTCTGGTGCTTTTGTCAGTAAGCTTCTCCTGTTTAGAGACATCTTAATACACATATAGGTGTCAGTGTCAGTTCACATTTTCAAAGGCAGCTGGTATTTCATTCAGCTGAACAGAAGTCTTACTGCTTCTTGTGCACTACCAAACATATGCAGGCATAGAGTACGCCTTTCTCCTGAATTAGGCAAGTGTGTAATTTCAAACCTAGCATGTGCTCTTTGTGTAGCAAGTGCTACAGGACAAGTTTACAAGTGAAGCAATGCAAAGGCTTTTTATCTGAAGGAAATTAGAACCCTAAACAGATGTGAAGATTACTAAAAAGAAAAAATAAATCTTAGGCTTTTTTAAAAATGGAGTAGGAGCTACAATATCCTTTGGGCACTACAATTTTTCTTATTTTTTGAGTAACTTTACTTGCTGAGTATTTTGCAGCATTGACGTTGTGTGTATTAAGCAAGGTATTTCTCTCTTAAATGAGAGCTTCTCAGTAACATCACAGACTAAGAGAAAAATGTCCTACTTACTGTGTTTAAAGAGCTCCAGACTGTTGAGATACAGTATGAAGTAAATTGAAAGACTAAATGAGTATGTTGAAACATTGCTAGTGGAACATTTCAGCAGTATAGATTTTCCTGCATAGAATTATCAAGTAATCAAAATATTTAGATCCTTTTAGTTAAGAAAAATCAAATATATTAGCTGAAAAGCTGCAGGTACCCTCAGTCAAAATGATCCTCATGCTGCTTTCCACTGAGACCTTGAATAAAACATGTAACTTCATACTCTGTATCTGACTGTCTGACCGCTGATGTTGAATAAATATGTACCTTTTATTATTAACACCGAAAAATACAAAATTATTTAATAATAGAGTATGCCGATATGAATATTAAGGATCTTCAAGGGTATCTGACTCAATAAAGCTGAATAATGGGTATTACAATTTATAAATCTGCAAGTTTGATGGCTAAAATGAAAGGACTGATAGAGATGTTGAATGAAAACAGGATTACAATTAATTAAGGTAGAATCTAAGACAACCCTCAGTAGGTAATCTTTTTCTATTTGGTGGCACATTCACAAAAGTTGGTTTAAACATCATATATATAATAATTCATTTTGGAATGATAGAAGCTAAAATCACACTAACATTCAAAGCATGAAAAGATACTGTGAAATCACCTTTTTTAATATGAAGAAGAGAAATGAAATAGAAGAGAAAGGGTAGTTTCAATTCAGTATATTTGACAGCAACATTTATTCATCTAGTTATACTCAGTCTTGAAAGGTTTTTTGACCTGCTATAGTATTTTGTAAATCAAGATTCTATTATTCATATAAGGTAACAATATGAACAAGAGAAAAAAATCAGTGTTATGCTCCATTATATCGCAGTGTTGCATAATGGTGGCTTAAGCAAACAAGGCAGTTTTTGTTTATAACAATATCCATCCCTTTAGAAACAGACACACGTACAGACATGCATACATGTAAGTGCTAACGTGTGATGAAACTGAGTTAAAGTAGTTACTGAGTTAAGATTGTGCGTATTGTTATTAATTCTTTCAGTAGAATTTGTGCATTTTGTATAAAGCTACATGATACTTACTCTGTTCTTTTTTGAAGTTGCATTATATATTCTATATACTTTAATTACCAAATCTATTTTCCCCCCTTTACTTTAGCAAGAAGTTACATTTGTCCAATTAACCTTATCTTCCTCTTTTCCCTCTTAATAGCGCTGGTTTCCATCACAGCTTAGAATGAGCTGTGTGTATGTCTTTTTATCAGTCCACGGATGTTTATGCAAGGAAAGAATTGAACAAAGACCACATGAAATGTGGCTGGGTGAGCAGGCTAGAGTTCTCCTGTTGTCCTACTATGATTTTCTCTTAGTGGAAATCCTTTCTAAATACCTCTACTGTGACAGTCTGGGATTTGTATGCTGCTACATGTATAATTGTAGAACCTTAGCTACTGTTTGAATGGTCTTGGTCGGCGAGTCAGAAGGATGAACAAGTCCTGACGACGTCTCTGGGCAACTGAAAATCCTTGTTCATGTCTTGAGATTAATTTCTTGACTGGTTGCTTTTGGATAGTTATTCCAGTGAAGTATGCCTGTTTGAGAAGCTGAACAAGACTGTGATAGTCTCTAAACCAAGATTTTGCTTATAGTTTCTCACTTATATTTGTAAATGCCGTTAGACTTGATCTACCTTGTGTAACTAGTTTGACTGTCTCACAGTTTAATCAACCAAAGAGGGTGTTTAGTAATGGAAGTCTAGGTATCTGTTCACATCTTCTTTTCCCATTTTTCCGTATTGGCTTCCTGATTTCCTTCTGCTCCTGGATTGATATTGCTTCCTTGCCAAACAGATGATCCTTCTAGTAGCTTAGTATATAAATATACCTGTTCTTACTGCAATCAGAAAACTGAAGTCCAACATATCGGCAGAAGTGACTGCTTTCCACATACGGATATAATACACTATATATTCTTTCCCCTCCAGAATTATAATTGTGTCGTGGGTTTGCCCTAGCTAGCAGCCAAACTCCCTCCCATCTGCTTGCTCGCTCCCTGCCTTAGTGGGACAAGGAGGGAGGAGAACATGAGTGAGAAAGCTTGTGGGTCAGCATAAAGACAGGGAGATTGCTTACTGATTACTGTCACAAACAAAACAGACTTGCCTTGGAGGAAATGGAATTATTTCTTGCCAGTTTTAGTTTCTGTCAATTAAATTTGTCAATGTAATTTCTGATTTAGGTAGTAGGAAATAAAACCAACCACCCCTCCTCTTATCACCACAAATTAAACTCACTTCCTTTAGTGAGGCAATGGGTGGCACGGAGGGACTGCAGTCATGACAACAGTAGTTTCTCTCTGCAGCTCCTTCCTTCTCAATCTTTTCCAGCATGGGTTCCTCCATGGGCTGCAGTCCCCTTGGGGATATGCTTGCTCCACTATGGACCACCTCCTCCTTCTCTGACTTTGGCGTTTCCTCAGCCGTTTCTCTTGTTTCCTCCTCCTCTCTCTTTTCAGCATTTCTGCCTTTTCTTTAAGTATGTTTTCACAGCTGCATCCATGGAACTGGCTGATGGGCTTGGCTGTAGCCTGTGGTGAGTCCATTGCCGAGCCATATGGAACCAGCTGTGTCCAGCAAAGGGCAGCCCCTGTCCTCCTCCCACAGAGGCCACCCTGGCAGTCACCTACCTACCAAAACCTTGCCACCTATATCCAATACAGATTTTAAGTCAGGTAAATGTGTTAGTCTGAGTCTGATTATTGACATTTCAGGTTTTCGTCATAGATTGTTCTGTGTTTGTCTTTGATTCTCTTGGCCTTTTATTTGATAAGTAGTGTTTTGTAAATTTAATTTTTGTAGTGTATGTATAAAACAGTTAAGTACTCCTTTTATTCAGGAAAAGCTGGTATATATTTGAACTTTACTTTTCAGTTAGCTCTCCTCAAATATAATTACAGGAATTCAAAGAAGAATAAAATGTGACAACATATTTATGAATCATGAGATTTAACAGAGACTGAAGTAGATCTTATTATTGATGTGCTTACTGCTTCATTAAATTCCCCTTAAGGTTTGCAGCATGGATATGGATCATTTGCAATAATAATTATGCAGTGATCGATTGATTGTGTCTGACATTGTACTTGTCACCTTGAAATGCAAAAACCATTCATTTTCAGCTGTGTGAACACTCTTCTCTAATGTTAGGCACCAGCATGCAATGGTTTACTTTATAGAGTGCATTTTATAAAGCTGGGAACTTAACATTAACCTTTACCTAAAAATGAAGTATCACTTGTCATTTTACAGAAATGAAAACTGCCCAACCAGCAATGTTTTGAGATTAGAAAACATGGTCTAATTTCAAGAAGATTCATAAAATTAGAATGCATGTATTTCAATTGATTCATGCGTGCATACATGTACATTTTTCGACAGGTCTGAGATACAGTATAATGAGCGTACTTGATAAAATTTCAAGCTTGAGATCTCCACTTTTCAAAGGGGTATGTGTTTTGGAAAGTCTATCTCCCTTTCCCACTGAGACTTGGATTCATGGCAGTATTAGTTAATTGGAAAACCAGTATAAAATGCTTTGACTTCAGTCATTCTTTGAGTTAAGTGCTGTATATTTGATGTTTTGAGTGGTGTAATCGTCATAACAATTTAATCTTCCTTTTATTAAGAATGTTTGTAGTAATGAATGAAACACTATCTTTTATCTTGTTTGTTTGGGCCTTCAGAATTTTGAACAAAATGTTTCTATTGAAATTATAGCGAAATGGCTACTTAGTGGCTGCAGTTAGTTAAGCACATCTGTGCTTTCTGAACTAACATAAAAACAACAGTCAAAAGAAATGTTGCATTTGTAGGTACTCCACTTGCAGTTTTTCCCAAGCATCCATTGCTGTGGGCTAGGAAGTGAAGACCAGAGTTATGTCTGGTGAGATGTGATTTGATTCAAAAGTGACGTTTCCAAAGCTAAAAGCCAATTTATAATTTTATTCAAGGTTTAAACTTTTATTCAAAGGTCTATTTTTTGGAGGGTTTGTTTATTTTAATCAGTATTCTGAAAATATACGTATGTTTCTTCTATTCAAAAAGTAAATTTTAATATCGTTTACATTCTTTACAGTGAAACGTTCTGTGTAGATAGATTTTTATTTTTTTTCCTCCAAGGGTGGGCATAGGCAAGTGTATACATTTGAATATTGAAATGTTTAATATGTTGGTGTTCATAAAATCCATTTGAAGAGTAACTTGCAACCAATTTGAACAGTAACTGCAGTGGTAATGTTGACAATATTAAAATGGCAAAGCTAATTGTACTGCTGATTTCAAAATTAGCAACGTATGTAATTTTTACCACAGAATGAATACCGAATAAAGCTTACTTAAAACTGTGACATAAGCAAAAATTGCTAAATTTTTAAAGCAACTCTTTTTATCAGCACACATGTAAGATAACTCAAATACCTAACCTGAAAAAAAAAGACTGTTACTGATTGTGTTGCACTGTTTTCAGCAGTTGCGCTGTTTTAGCTTGTAAATTTTCAGAAAAAAACAGGTTTTTCTGAAAAATACCATCAAAGACCAGGTTGATGGTATTAAGTTCTAGAGAGATCCCAGATAAATTGCACTGTGTGGGAACTTACCCAATGTATCTCATTCCTGTAAACTAAGTTGTAATTGTCATATTATATTACTTTATTATCTTTTCAGGTATTTGATTCTGATGTTAACCTACATAGCCATAGCCATGACAAACTCCTAAATTTCAGCGCAAAGCCCAGTTATATTTTTTTACATACCTCTCACGTTCATTATCCAGTGAAAGTGTTGAGAAAATTGAGGTAACTTCCTTTTGTGAATTAACAGTCACAACGGTCATGATTGTTTTCGCGGCTGTACCTACATACTCCAATCTTGGTAGCAATGTCTGGCAAATACTACATCCCAATAACAACAGGAACAATGTAGGAAGAAGGATAAAACAAGATGTATCACTGAAAGGGAAGGAAAATGAAGAAGAGAGAAGTCAAGAGCCTGAGGTAAAAGGAGTATATTTAAGATCACAATAGTCAATACTGTTTTGAGTTAAATATGAAGAAGTTATGTCCTGACATCACCAAGGTTTTACTCTTAAAGCACCTCACAGGGTGAACTTCATTTTTTGTCTTCATGTATTCCAAACTGTATTTACTACCACAGCATCTGAGGGCAGCATGAAACATGCAACAATGAGAAACTTGAGATCTTTGAGCATTTGTTTCTACCTAGAGTAAATTGGTAATTATGCTAATAATAATGCTCTTACTTTGCTATGCTTTGGTTGACATATGTAGATGTCTAAGGCACTACCCTCTCAAATAGGAAAAATTAATTCCAACAGAGAGCATTTGTAAAAAATCTTTATCTTTTTAGGGCAATTGTGACTGAAAGGCAATTAAAATTTTTCTTTAGAGAAGGGTCTAATTTACCCTCCCTGGTGTGACTTTACCTGCAATCCTTTGAATTGGGTGGTTAAAGTCAGAGTATTTTTGTTGCTTTTTTTTTTTTTTCTGCTGCGGAGTGGTAATCGGTCTTTAAAGCATAAGAACAGCTATGTTACTTCCGAAATATTGAGACACTTGGGGGTCTGTGTTACCAACTTGCCTGCCTAACACTTCATAGTGTGTGATTTCCACATCTCTCCATAGTCTGCCTGCATTAGCAAATATCTTACTTTGTTTTACCTACGTTCACTGTTGTTAACACATATTAAGATAGTCAAGACTTGCCTTCTGAAAATGCTAAAAATGAATATAGGTGGCAACTGCACACTAATGTTCATCAAGAAGGACAGAGCCTATTGTGTTGTTCATAAAAACCTTAGTACCTTATAGACAAAGTGGTTGGATCGTTTTCTTACAGCATTAGATGTTTACATTTATAGAATTTGGATATTCATATTAGAGTTAAATAATACCCAGAAAAGAATCTTACACAGCAGTGATATAATCACGCATTATCAAAAAGTGCTGCTTTATCAGAAAAAGCATCAATAAGCTCTTGCCTGGCAATGTGTTTGACTCTATGGGAAACAAAAGAATAATAATAGGATGCAAATTTTTATTTGTATATTGGGTAATTCCTCCTGATAGCTAGGAAGAGTAGAAGAGTTTACTCTCAAACAAGAGAAGAAAGCTGATCTAAGAGGAAGACAAAATTACAAATGCTATACAAAAAAATATGATGGAAACAAATGGGGAATGTGGAATTAAGACCTGTAAAGATGAGGAAAATAATTTAATAATACATGCAGACCTAGCCAGGCTTACTCTTCTTATTTTAGAAGGTTATCATATGCTATTGATGCAAAACTACACAGTGCAACCTAAGATAACAATCCTGTTTTAAGTTAATATATAGCTATTGACAGCCTGTGAACAAATTCTTAATTTAAATTGGTTTATAAAAAGCAATTATAAACAGACAAGTCAAATTTATGTCTTAGCTATAAAATACATGCAAGTGAGCCACATATCTAATCAGAATTTTTCCTGCTGAAAAGCAAGCCTGTTCATGTCTTATTCAGTTGGACGTGGAGAAATGAATATTTACTCATGTTTTGCAGTAGCCTTTTACACACTGAAATTTTTTTTTTGGTCATGACACTACTGTAGTAGTACCAGTAGTACTGAAAGTAGTACAACTACTTCAGTCATCTTTTAAGTGAACTGATTCCAATTTACATTGGAGGTATGTCTTATTAGGGAACAAATTTCATCATGTTAACGCAGTCAAATAAGCTAAATTTTACCAAGCAGTCTTGTTTCTGTTTTTCTAAGATGTAAATTAATTAGCTGTCTACATGTTTTCGTTCAGGTTGCCCTGTAGAAAAGTCAGCGTACACAGCTTGACATATGCTAGTATGTACTTTAACCAGTCCTTTCAATCATGTTACACTGATTTAGTTCAATTCAAAAACACCATTTCACACATCAAGACAGGTCTGTAGAATGATTATGTACCACACTATTGACTATGTTATTGCTAGTTATTGAATGGTATCTGAAAATGCATCATCAAAAGCAGTAGTAAGGAGAAAATGAGAGAGGATAGAGTTAATACATGATTCATGGAGAGATCATATGGTTCTGTCTTGATATTCATGGGATGAGTTTTTTTCTATATTATTTGCTGTATGGGAATCTTGCTATCAGGTAGATTTTATACACATTAATTTTGAACTGTTTCACGTGAACACCATCATGCTGTTACTTGTCAGATGAGTACCTCTTCAATAGAATAGTCTCTAAACAGTACAGTTTATTGGAATTTAACTGGGGCAGCTCTAGGAATTACAGCTATTTTGCTCAATAGTTTATCACTGAATTATGATTGTGTATTGGAAAAATTACTGGACCGTATGAATTGCCAAGGAGTGGTAGTATAGACTTGAATGAGAAGAATGATTTTTTAGGGTCACATGATCACAGTAGAATATGCTGATCTTCTTAAAACAAACATGTGGCTACCCTAAAGACACAGAATGTGTTGGGCAAAAGATACTTGGTGTGACATAGGAGGAGTTGCCTCTTGGACACCCCATTCAGAAATCATATTGAAGGGAGCTTATAACTTGATTTCTTTAATTCTCCCTTACCTTTGCTCAGGAAGTATTTCAGCTAAAAAACATAAATCCCTGTACTGGGTCTAGCTGTGATAGAATTTATTTTCTTCATAGAAGCCATATGGTTCTGTGTTTTAGATTTAAGGATAGAACAGTGTGGATAACACACCCGTATTTTGGCTACTGCTGCACAGTGCTGGCACAGCATCAAGGCTTTCTCTTTTTCCCTCCTGCTTCCCCCAGTGAGTAGGCTGGAGAAGGGTAAGAGGCTAGGAGGGGACACAGCTGACCCGAGCTGACCAAAGGTATATTTATGCTCAACAATAAAAGCAGAGGGGAGGTGTTTTTTGGGGTAAGTGGCAGTTGCTTGGAGACTGGCTGGTCTACTTTTGAGAGGTCATGAGGGATTATCTTTGCACCACTGCTGGGGTACACTGCAAGTTACTGGCTTCCGACTAGATTTCACAGCCTGTTTGCCACCCTCTGGGGACAGTCATGCCACTGGTTTTTTCAGTCCACTTCACTGTCTGCTCACCCAGCTCATACTGCATTAGCTTCCCTATGAGGATATGATGGGAGAAAGTGTTGAAAACCTTCCTGAAGTCAAGGTAGGCAGTATTTTCAGCTCTTCCCTTGTCTTCCAAGCTAGTCCTTTCATTATAGAAAGTCACCAGGTTAGTTAAGCCTGGAAGTCGTTCCCAGGATTATTTGCCCCATTGCCTTCCCAGGGATCAAGGTGAGGGGTGACGAGCCTGTAGTTCCCTGGGTCCTTCTTCTTGCCCTTTTTGAAGATAGGAGTCACATTTGCTTTCCTCCAGTCTTCAGGCACGTCTCCCACTTTCCAGGATTGTTCAAAGATTACAGAGAATGGCCTTGCTATGACATCAGCTAGCCCCCTCAGCATGCGTGAGTGTATCCCACGAGGGCCCATGGACTCACATAGGTCCAGTTTGCTTACGCGTTCTCTAACTTCATCCTCTTCCACCAGTGGTACATCTTTCCTGCTCCAGACTTTCCCTGTAGCTTCTGAGGCCCTGAATACCTGGACTGGTCTTACTAGTACCTCTGCTTTCTCTGTGTCCAGTATCACCAGGGCTCCTGCCCTATTCAGCTGTGGGCCCACACTTTCCCTAGTCTTCCTTTCACGACTTAAGTACTTACAGAAGCCCTTCTTGTTATATTTGATATCCCTTGCCAGATTCAAGTACAGGTGGGTTTCGGCTTTCCTGACTATTATCTTTGCATGCCTGGAGAGTACCTCTGTATTATTCCCAGGTTACTTTCTCAGCTCCCCTGCTTCTCTATATTTCCTTTTTGGTTTTGAGTTTTGCTAGGAGCTCCTTGATGATCCATAAAGGCCTCTTGGCATTTTTGCATTACTTCTTGCACACTGGGATAGAACACTCTTGAGCTTGGCAGAGGTGATTCTTGAAGCACTTTCCCCGGGTCACTCCTCCTTCCAGGGCCTATTCCCTTCCAAGCACCCGTGGACTCTTCCAAGCAGACACTTCTTTGGAAAAGGCCAAAGTCTGTTCTCCTGAAGCCCAGGATGTTTTTTGCTCTCTCTTCTCAGGATCTATCATCCACCATCTATCCTGGCCTCATGGGGAGGTCCCAGGTGCTCCTTGCATCCTGGTACTTGGAGGACTGTCTACCATCCAAAACTCTCTGGATTGAAGCCTCTGCCCTGGCACGGACAGCAGCTCCAGCACTTTCTCGGGAATGTGGCCAGTGGCATGTCACATCTGAGAATCTTTAGGCTGGGCTGAACTCAGATGAGGACCTCATCTTTGTGCCCCTCTATACCAATTAGTGCCACCTGTTGGCTGCCTGTATAAGCTGTCCTCTCTTATGCAAAATAGGTACATATTTTTAATATAATCTGCCTCTGGAGTTAAATTCGTGCTGCAACATATGTCTGAATAAATGTTATATGTCATATATGATTCAAGAGATTACTTAAAAAATATTTTCCAATTCTTTCCTTGACATGCTATTCTTGGTTTCTTGCACTGGAAGATGGTCAACTTGCACAGTAGGGCATTGCATTCTCAATTCTTGTGTAAAAAAAGTACACTAGGTAAAATGATGTGATCATCTGCTCACATTCTACCTCAATTTCCATTTATACAGCACAAAGAGGAGCACCAAATTAACGTTTCTAAAATACCTGTATTATTTTTTTGGTTCTGATTCCCTTTATTGTCTAGTAATTCAAGCTATTAAATAAGAAACCTTGTTGATAATTCAACCTGGTTTGGGTTTTTTTATGTAGTGCTATGGTTTTCTGGAGACACTTCACCATGTTTTGAAATGCTGTTAGAAAGAAATGCAGGCAGAAAAAGTAAACCTAAAAATAAAATCAAGTTAAATTAGACTTAATAAAATAAATTTGTCTGTGTGTGTTAGGAGTTAATTAATCCTTTAATTCTCTGAACTTGAGAGAAGGCGAAATGAGTTTGTAAAGCAAATACCGTCAATCTAGTCAGTACCGCTGCAGTTTTTTCTAAACAATTCCACGAACTAGCAAAAAAATGTTCCCAGCCAGCATCACTGGGCTAGCAGGACTGCCAATCCAGACACTTCAAAATAGCAGATTTCTAGGAGAGTGTTCTTTTTATTCTAGGTTGCAAATATACAGTGTTTGCAGTGGATGGCGCTAATATTTAAGGTAAAAGCTGATACTAAACCACCCGATAATCCTGGGTTTTTAAGTAACATAATACTACTTCTAGGGTTATTATTACAGATTTTCAGTGCTGGGTGAAGAACAGACATCACTCAGCTAACAAAATTCTAAGCAATTCTGAGTTTTCAACACTCTCTGAACAATGTTTGTAAACTACTACTGAACATAGTTGACTGTGTTGCTTCTCAGAGCTGTCCATCCAGTTCAGGAAGCTCATAGTGAATCATCAAAACTCTGTTAATGTTCTTCAATGTTGCAATATTGGAAGGGTGACAGTGAAGGCATATGTCATCATCAGGAAGTCTGAATACCAGGAAGATCATCACGGGCTATTGTAACGGCTTCTAGAGAACTCAGGAACAATGGCAAATACTGTCCATTTGCCACATAAACTCTCCTGGCAAAAAGCACTCAAACTTATGGTAGTCATTTAGGTCTTGAAATCTGTGATTCTACCTCACAAGCAGGCTTCCCTCGTGTTCTCCCTGATAAGGAGAAAACGTAGAATATACAGTCTTCAGGGCTGTAGAACTGCATGCTATCAGTATCCTGATGAAAGAGGGAATCCAAAATCCCATCACCCAAGTATTGCTTCAGAAAGGGAGAATCAAAGAACATAATCTTGTGCAATCTTGCAGGTGAGTTACAGGAGAATAAGAAAAAATCTTCCTTGACAACTGGGGAAAATAAAAGAATGAACTGATGCAAGGATCCATGATCAAGTTTAAGATCAAAACAGCACAGGGTCCCTTTGTTTTACTCTGATAAAATCTACACAGAATCTTTACCTTATTATCTAGCAAACCAATTCTTCCACCCTTCTTGTAATTGTTTTCTTTTCAGATTTTGAGATTCTGCTACGTGATTATTTGCATCCTTTTCAGTTTCTCAAAGGTCTCCCAGTGTTTCCAGTTCAACGTGATGATGTTATTATTTTGGCATTCATATCCGGTTTCTTTGTCAGGGTGACAAATTTCTTCCTGAGACATCCAGGTCACAAGTGGGGAAAAATAGTTTCAAATTGGTTACATCCTTGATAAATCTAGATTAAATGTATTGCAATGTAATTAAAGGTTGGAATTAAAGCATATCAAGTTTCTGGAATTTCTTGTATGTTTCAAAGAACTCGTGCAAGTCATAGAGATAGTTCTTCCAAAATTCAAAATGCAAAGTGCTTAAAATGGATAGTACCCAGCCCTGTGAATAAGGGAATTCTTTGTAATAATGTATTGTGTTTTCTCTTGTAGAACACAGTTCAGAATAATGATTTCTATATTCAGTAATACATCTAGATTTGCTACTGTAATTCTTAAGTTAAATGTAGTACTTCATGAAAATAAATATTTCATTGCCAAGTGTCTGATTTATGAGCTGATTAACATTTCCGGAATTATAGTAGGGCCATTAGCTCTACTCACAGAACTATGGAAAGTGTTGCTCCTCACTACTCATGTGGAATTTCCACAATGGAACTGAATAGACAGGCTTATTAACAGCTGAATGTTGGTTTTGAATTAGAGGAGTCCAATTTATGATGACATTACAGAAGACAAAGAAAATTCTATAAAGTCATCTCAGGGACCTACGTGGTCCAATAAGTCAGTGGTGCATATGTGGGGAGTCTCCTAATGGCAAAAGCATTTTTCAGTCCGATTAGCAAAATAGTATCTGACGTCTTTTCAGTGACAAGGAAGAATTCTGGTAGTGTATGAGATTATGAAATGTTTGAGTGACAGTTTACGTTAAATGGTTTATCTTTCAAGGGAAGGGTTTGCAACTAAAGCACCAGTGGTCTAACTCCCAAAGCACAGTACTTCCAAGTTTAAATATTTAATGCTTGTTTTTCAGCATTCATTCTGTTTGAATGTGAGGGGAAGTCTCTCCTTTCATTTGGAGATTTTCCTTTATATTTGGAATGTTGCACAAATCTATCAATGTCATTATCTTTCTGTCTTCCAAACTGGCAGTATACTTCACATTAAAGATGGAGGTTTCCGGAGAAAAAGTTAAAGAAATCCTCGCTGGGGTTTTCCCATGAGGATAGATAGTTCTGTCTTGAGATCTACTGTGAGCTATTTTGAATAGCAACAGTTGCGTTTTAATAGTTGCACCATTAGACCACAATAGTAAAAAAATGCAGAACTGTCAGGATACAAAGTCATTTACAAAAGGTTTCATGATCCACTTCTAAAAGCTAGAAAACTGCCATTCCTAAAATAACAGATAGCAATGCAGAATTTGTCTTTCCTCAAAGCCTGTAGCTTTAGCTTTTACCACAGAGGAGGATCATTTGGATTATTTCAGGTGAGCAAAATATTGTCTGCTTCTCCTCAGTTTTTATGGGAAATATTTGTTATTTAAAGAAGAAAAAAAAAATTAGAGAAAGCTTTATTTGCATTGATGTAAGCAATCAGTTACTTAAGAATACTTCATTAAGTATTAGTGACAAGTATTTGAAATTGTTGATAAAATTATTCAGGATACATCAGTTCTTACAGGAGGACATGGTGTACGTTAGAACAGGCATATTTCAGTAAGAACTAGATTTCAAATAGCATCTGCAAATTTAAAAATCCACTGTTTTGGAATATTTTAGACTGGAGGAAAATTAATGATATAGGGGGAAAAGGAGCTCAAAATGAAACTTAGTATCTGAGAATTTAAGCTTTTTATTTGACTGTAACACGAAGTATCTGAAGTGCTCATCACCAGTCATTGAAAAGGGTTAAAGTATTTGCAACCTAAATCTGTATTATGCAAAGTAATTTATTAATTTGCATGTATTTATATGTGATAACAGGCTATTGAGGCATTTCTCTGATGTACAGTGCATAATAAGAATATGAAATATATATTCCACAGTGCCTTTGGACTTCACAGTAATAGTTACATTTTGAAATATTGTGGCTAATCTAAAACTATACAGCTGAATAGAAAAACAAAACCAGTTCCAAATATGAATAAATGATCTGCTACTTAATATGTCAGTGTATTTGTCAGATTGATAACATTAGTCTCAGCTGCATTCAATTCTAAACCCTGCAATATTTGAAGTTTGGTATTGTGCCTCACTAAATTTAATACATGGACTTCAGTAATAGAGGAAATCACTTTAGCACTTGGCAGTTTGTTACGCTGTATAAAATTGACTGCCCTGCAAACACAATAGCGATAATAAAAATTGTGGTCAGTAGGGGGGTGTAATGCATTTTCTAGCTTCAGCAAAGGTCCAGATGAGATTTATTGAGATTTTTCCGTTTGGGTGAAGATCAATACAGCTTCGTTAATAATTTGTTGTAAGGGCACCCTTCAGGGATATGACATTTTACTTTAAAACTTTGGTAATTTTTGAAAGCATGCCTAGTGATAACAATGTCAAGTTCCTATGTTGTGCAGGCATGGATTTTTGCATTCAACTTGTGGGAGCATTTACTTTCACAGCAGTTACATTTGAAATCATTCAATATATGATGCAGACCGGTATTGATAACAAGATTCCACATCTTCTGTAAGACTTCCAATGCAACTCTTCAGAAAAAGAATCACAAACACATTCTTAAGTCCTCCATTTTCTCTATTGTTTTCTTCTCTAATCGAAGAACTTTCATTTAAATGTCAGTCTGCAATTTCTTACTGGTATATAATTTTCATGAATGATGTGGAACTACATTCTTATTGTCATCACTGTAGAATTAGGAGGTTTCATAAGAAACTTATCCCTATATTCTCCTATTGCCAGCAGCACTTTGCATAATAACTATTAGCTTGAGTTAGATATCTGTATTTCTTTTACATTTTCATAAAAGAAACTTTACTTCACTTTATGTGCCAAGCAGGCCTTCCTTTTCTGCCACCAAAATTTGATGGACATTACTGACTGTTTCTAAGGAAACAGAAATTTGTCAGCACTTCGCAGTTTCAACACAGGGACTAGGTACAGCAGAATAATTTATTTTCAATGAGCATGCACAAAGTAAGATTTATGACTTTTGCAGCCTAGATGACATTCCTTACATAGTTGCCGAGCTACAGCAAATTAAAGGGATCCATGAATACTAAGGGGTGTGTTTTTGTAATGAGGGAGAAGAGACAGAAGCAATAAGAAGATAATTAAGGTAACAACTTGTGAAAAATTAAAGTGTTTCTGTCTTTCATTTTTGAATCTCTGAGCATAAACTTTGTAGTTGTTAATTTAATTGCTGATGTTCTCTGTATCCCTGAAGAATATTAAGGATTAATCATCTGGTTCATTCTAACAAGAGATAAGGCCTAAGTGAATTGAAATTTTACCAATTTAACCCTGTCTCCCTCCTAATATGACATGATTAACATTCTTCAATTAACAACACATAATTATTCTAAAGGCCTCATTGCACTTACTCCATTTTTCAGTTATAGGTTGCCCTTTGCAGGTATTTCAAAATTGAATAAAAGGAAGGCTGTATTTTTGTTCTGTATTATTGGTCACCTATGTTCATTCAGCTAACAAGAATTTAGAATTTTAACTCTTTTACTTCTTTTTACTCCTTCTTCTTCCTAATAATCTCTATGTGTACATCCTGAAAATTGGTTCTGATTAGCTAAACATTTTTTTTGCCGCCCTTTAAGGACACACAAATATTTCTTTTCCAACCTAAATGTGCCAATCTGATTAAATTTTTTTAATTATTAAAAGATAGTGAAATGATTTACATTTGTAAGAGACTTTGGTTTAGAGCTACACTCAATTTACTGAAGTGCTTTCCTAGAATCTTTCTCTAGGCAAATATAGTACATAGTTGCCTTTGTGTCTGATGGATAATCAAGTAGCTATTAATGGTAAAGAATCATTAATTTATGGTAAATTAAGAGAAAACAAAATAAAACTAGATATGAAAAAAATACACCTGTTTTTCCTCTGAAACCTGGGAGGTAACTGACATTTGCTGATTTGTAGTTTTAAAAGGAAAATAGTAGCATTTCCATGTCTAGTGCTCAAAACATTCCATATTTCTTACTCTTTTTTTTTTTTTTTAGGTCATTGCAAACATTAGAGAGCAATTTTTTGCCATTAGAATTTTTATGATAATGAAACAGATCTAAATATCTATATAGGAGGCTAAAATTTTGTCTGTGTAGCATAAATACTTGTTATGAGACTGCCTTAAAATTGCATGGGATTATTTTGTCGCTGCCTTTGACACTGTCCCGCATGACATCCTGGTCTCCAAGCTGATAAAATACGGGTTTCATGGATGGACAATTCAGTGGATAAAGAACTGGCTTCATGGCCACACCCAAAGACTGGCTGTCAATGGGTCAATGTCCAGGTGGGGGCTAGTGACAAGTGGAGTCCTTCAAGGACCAATACTGGGACCGGNGTCAAGGGAGGTGATTCTCCCTCTCTATTCCACTCTTGTGAGACCCCACTTGGAGTACCACATCCAGTTCTGGACTCCCTACTACAAGAGAGATATGGACGTGCTGGAACGTGTCCAGAGAAGGGCCACGAGGATGATCAGAGGCTGGAGCACCTCTCCTATGAAGACAGACTGAGGGGGTTGGGGTTGTTCAGTCTGGAGAAAAGAAGGCTCTGAGGAGACCTTATAGTGGCCTACCAGTATATTAAGGGGGCCTACAAGAAAGCTGGTGAGGGACTGTTTAGGATGTCAGGTAAGGTAGGACTAGAGGGAATGGATTAAAACTAGAGATGGGTCGATTCAGACTGGACGTTAGGAAGAAGTTCTTCACCTTGAGGGTGGTGAGACACTGGAACAGGTTACCCAGAGAGGTGGTGGAAGCCCCATCTGTGGAAGTTTTTAAGGCCAGGCTAGATGGGGCTCTGAGTAACCTGCCCTAGTGGGAGATGTCCCTGCCCATGGCAGGGGGGTTGGAACTAGATGATCTTTAAGGTCCCTTCCAACCCTGACAATTCTATGATTCTGTGATTTTCTGAGAACAGATCCTGAGTTGGACAACATCCTACTGAGAGGCCTACAGTCAGGTCACCGCTGTAGAGAACTACTGGGGCATCTTGACATTCATATGCCCGTTTGGGTTTCATCAGGGCTTTTCAAACAGCAGTTTTCTAAAGGTCACCTGGTACTAGATACAAGAAGCTCCATTTGAGGCCCAAGTAATTCTGCACGTATGAGGTATAAGCATGGAGACCTAGGATATATTATAAAGACTTCCGTAAGGAGCATGTTAGGTGTTACCTCCATTTTCAAAGCTAGAAAACTCAGTGAATATTACCTATTCATTGAATGCCAATTAGGCCATTAATCCATATTAAAGGTTTTGAACGCTGGGAGATGCAATGTGGCTACAGAAAGCACTATTTTCATATCCAATTTTTGGAACAGCAGCAATCATTTCTGCTGTGTAGGAAACAATCCTAAATCAATGTTACTTCAGTTTTTAGATACAAGCAGATACTATTTAATTTTCAACTTCAGTAATTAAGTGTATTTTATGGCATGTCTTCTAATTTTACTAGACACAACATATTTTTCTGCGTAGTAATTTTGTCTCAATTGATAAAAGAGGAATTTGGCCATTTTTCCAGGTTTTTCCAACAGAATGATGATGATGTTAGTAAATTTCAAATAGGATGGAATTGTGCCTACCTTTTCAGAAAATTAGATTTTCTTCAGGATTACCGGATATTTACAATTAAATTGCTTTCAAAGGCAGTGCTATTACTTTGATTATTGCAGTTTGAACCAACATAAGTTTTCTAGTTAATGCAGAATATTTTCTCATTGTTTGGAATCTTTCACACAAGCAGATTTATATGGGTGTTGCTTTAGCCTTGTCTACTTTAAAGACATGGATTAGTGAGAAATGCATTAATTTATTAGCATAATATTAATGAGGCCATTTGGGTTGTCATTCTAATGGCAGTTCTACCTAGTGGCTATGGCCTGTCCCACAGTGGGCATGACATTTTGTGAAAGGCAAAAAGATTCACTGAAGTCAATGCAGCAACATTTGAGAACAAACTGAACATTTAGAAATCTATGGGATCTGAGGAGGTGGATCCCAGAGTCCTGAGGGAACTGACTGATGTAGTTGCCAAGCTACTGTCCATATTTCAAAAGTCATGGTAGTCAGGTGAAGTCCCCAGTGACTGGAAAAGGGGAAATATTGCACCCATTTTTAAAAAGGTAGAAAGGAGGACCCTGGGAACTACTGATCTGTCAGCCTTACCTCTGTGCCTGGGAAGATCATGGAACAGATCCTCCTTGAAGCTATGCTAAGGCACATAGAGGGCAGCATACGCTTTTGAGGTGATAAAAAATTATCTTTCCCATAGGAGAGGGAGAAGACTTTCTTGCCTGTTTCTAAGAAATACCAAGTAAAGATTGTTGCTGAAATAAGGAGGTAGCACCAGACAAACCATAAATCATGGGCTTGGTCCAGTTCGATAGTTCCTTTGCAAACTAGATACATAAATGTATAGGACCAGTGACTGTGAACATGGAATTATATGGATTTAATTTTAAGAAACTAAAGAATAGGAAAGAAACAAAGAAAAAGAAAAGAACTGGTAAAAAATATTCCATGTCCCCTCATAATGAGTACATTATAAGGCTGGACATCTCCAGTTGCCAATATGTCCCCAAGGACCAACCTGAAGTGACAAGTCTTCCTACTAGACATCAAACAAAATTGCATTAGGGAAGAAATTAATCAAGGCCTCTTTCATGCAATAAAGTTGCAGGGCTTTATGGAAAACTACTTAAATCAACTATGATCTACAGGGCTACAGAAACATGAGAAATCTTACTAGAAAATACAACTAAGTATGGTAGATATAGATAGATGATCAGAGTTATGTTTTTGTGTTATGTACGCATACATTATGTGTTTTATATATATATATACACACTTAAAAGACATACAGGTTATTGTCTTTTGGAAACAAAAACAAACTCAGCCTCGCTGCTTTCAGAAAAAGAAGACTGACACCAATAGGAAACAGAAATGTGGTATCTTTTCATAGGTCAGGAAGATTGTTTCCTTTCACAACAATTAAACATACTTGTTATTTTTATTATTTATTGAAGTTCATGTTCATTTGATGATCATGTCAGGTGGACCAGGGAAGGATGCCCACAAACAGCAACTGTTCTCGTCACTATTGCATTTTTGAAAATGTGTCAGCGCTGAACTGTTTGAAATTTTGCTCAAGTAAAAATACTATCAATTTAGTAATCAGCAAGTGAAATGACTTCAACCCCAGGCACTACCTGTCTTTGTAAATTTCTGCCCTGGGTCCATCCTTCCAGCAGGCAGGCAGGAGTCTTATAATATTAATGTTAAATGTAAGAAGTGCCTTAGATGATGATGTTCATGCATCTGTGCATACAATTGTGCCTTCTGAGATCAGCCACCTGTTCACTAAGGTTGTCTGAGAAGCACAGCCTGAGCACTTCAGGGAAAAACCTTAAATCAGGATGGCAGTTAACACCTGTACAGCAATCATCTTGTCCCATTTTGTTCTCCTTTTGTGGATGCATTTCCTTTAACACAACAAAAAACCATCTTTTTTCTATTTCTTTTACCTACATTCTGCATTAGTCACTCTTTTGGGGGTCATCATCTGTTTATCCCCTTGCTTAAAAGCACTGATGAGCACCACGGCCTAATATGCTCACTGGAGATGTGTCAGTAAAATTCTTCTGGAGGTTTCAAAGGCTTTTTCGGAATTTTTACTTCTTTTCATCATCTAATCTTCTCCATGGTGTAACCAAATCTGCTTTTTGGCATTAGCAAAGGATAATTTTTTTTCCCTCAATAAAACCCAAAACAATTCTTTGTTTCTGCAAAGGATGGCAAACAGAAATGTTTCACTGATTTTGACAGCTGTGATACACTAATATGTGCCCCTAGTCAAGGCAATGATACTGTATTTAAAAATTAACCAATATTACAGAAGTAACTAGGATGAGAGAGAGCTCATTATTTGAAATGATTTAGCAGGAAGAATAACATATGAATTAGGAACTTGTGTCATTCTGTAACATTTGAGCACTGATGATGTGCACAGGGAGAAATACTTTCAGAGGATAGTAACTTCTGATTATTTCGTTTACTTGTTATATAGGTGGGTATAGTTTCAGATTTATCAATGAGAAGTCACAGGAAAACCACTAGATCACAGACTTGATTACAGTATCTTCCTATGTCAGCTTTTGGGGAGCCAGCTGGTCTGTGGTGTGGGTAATGCTGAATACATTCATCAGAAAGACAGCTGAGGGGAGGCATCTCAGAGGGCTGCTACTGGCCTGCAGCTTCCACCAAGACCTACAGCATTAGCTCTATAATATTCTTAGATATTTTACACTGGTACAAAAATCTTGTACAAAAGACCCTAGTCTTTACTGTAATACTTATCATGAATGCAACTGCTTTGCTGTGGGAGGACTGCTGAAAATTTTCATCATAGAAGCAACCTCTGAAATTTGGTTTAATTTATTCTGAGAAACTCTACAGAGAAATTTACTAGTTAGTGAAAAAAAAAAAAAAAACAGTTATTGTATGCTCCATAATGTACTGTGTGCTGGGGGAATAGAGTGGGGAAAAAGCTGTACTATTCACCTGTTTGGCTACTTTAAAAAAGAAGAGGAAAGAGAAAACAAGGTAGACGACTGGACATAAAAGGCTCTGATGTTGTTCTGTATGTCTCAGCATACTTCTTCAGTTTTAGTCACTTTATCTCTGCAGCACCAAAAAGCATATTTAGGCTCCTGGACTTTGGTAAGCGTATTTGTGGTTAACATTTATCATGTGGGGTAAAAATAAGCACGACTGTAATATTCAGTTGAAATATTGGTTGTCAAACCCTTAAAAATTCAGGGCTTCTTCAGCCACTGCCCATGCTAGATGTGCTGTACAGAGAGCATCCATGTGACCATATAACAGGATGTATGGTGTGTGAAGAGTATATCCTTAGCACTGACAGCCTTCAGATGTAAATCTTTCACAATTCATTGACTGCAGAGCTATTCATAGTGGAAGTCTAGGATGAATGTAATCTGCTTCTGTAATGAGTTTCGATACTAGTAAAAAGGAACTTCTTTGCCCCCCTCAAGTGTCAGTCTCACATCTGTGTTTGATCTAGATAGGGAAGACTTTCTATGGAACTTGTGGTGCTGTCTACCCACAGAAAAGGAAACAGTTAAACAACTAATTCTCGAGTAATGCAGAGAATTTATCAGTCTTCTTTTGTTTTTCTTTCTCTATGTTTACCTTTGTTCATTGTCTTCTGTAGTTATCTATCAGTACAATATTCTTGCTTTGGAACATCAGTTTTCTCTAGGTAAGTACTGAAACCCATACTCATTGAACTTGATTACAATTAAGTATGCACGTAAATTTAAGTATGCAGTGACTGTGATTTCCTCTATGCAGACAGACCTCCACACAATACTTTCTTAAGTAGGATTTTAAAGCTAGTATAATTCCAAATAAGATCAATGCAACATTAAGCTACTAACATACAGAATTTAAGTAAATCCCAGGTTTACTTTATTGTTTTGATATCTGTGAACTGTGACCTTTCCATGTGCTCCTAAATTTAGAGGGTTTGATACTCATTCAGTAATAAATTATGGTTTGTACGTGGTTTTTTTCCTTCTTTTGTCCCTGGCAAGACATGCTAAACATGATACCTTGCTGATGGTAGATTTATACCTTTATATACAAACAAAAAGCAACTGAATATAGCTACAGAAATGGACTGACTCATTCCACAGGTGAAGCAGTAAAACTCACTAATAATACCATGGCCTGTCAAAAGCACCTGGTAAACAAATTGAAAAATATGCCATTTCTTCTCTAGCATCTTTCTCTAAGGATGATTCCATATGCAACTTAAAAAAAAACTAACCAGTGAATAATAAAATAACCCAATGTTAGTGTAGTAATTATGATGCAGATGTCTTTTAAAGTTTAAATGATAAAGGTTTGTTCTTGCTTTCTTAAGACTAAGGATTTATCACTAGGTAATTTACCTATTATTATTTATCTCACTATTACACATCCATGAGAAATCAGGGTCAGGAATTTTCAAAAAGCTGCTTGTAGTAGCATGAGCCTTACAGTTCTGGCTACTTAGTGACAGAGCGTGGATATGTATTGAATACATTGCATTCAATTTTAAAGCAATATTCATCATTTTTAACTTACTTATGGATAACAGAGTAGATGTCTGTAACCTCTGGTTACAGACCAGACAACAATTCAACCTCAAACAATTTACTGAATGATGTGCAGGCTACTGAATTTTAATTAGCAAGCAAAAAAATTGCATTTTCATCAATTTGTGGGAAATACTGGTTAATAGATTACACAGACTCTGTATTACGTTAAGCTGCTGCTGTTTTTTTTCTTTTGAAATTATTTACAAATCCAGTCTTACACTGACAAAAGGACAGATACATGAAACTCAAATTTTCAGCAGCAGGCATATTGTTTGCTGGATGTTTAGTAATACAACAAGCTAATATGCTGGGCAAAAGAGATTATTGCTTCTGCTGCGTGCCCTCCCAGAGCAAGAGGTTCCTGCTAAAGGTGACAAAAAAAGGATGTAGGCTCACTCATTACCTACATTCTGGCATATTAGCTTGAACAGAAATTATGGCTGTTGAATTTAATATGCTGGGCTGTTAGTGTGGTCCAACAGAGATCGGGTCATGTTCATTTCTGCCCCAGACCACAGCAGGGGTGGTACGCTTCAGTAACGGCTTTGGCAAAAAACTGAAGGTAAAAGTCTCTATAACAACTGCTATTAAATTTAATAAAGCCTGTCTACAGATCTTTTAGACTGTGGGAGCTGCTACAGCCCATTCATGTTACTTAGATTCCTTATTTGTTAGACTACAGAGCAAGCAAGCTTTGAGGTAAGAATAATTTATTTGTTAAATGCATGCTGCTAGCTAGATTTAATTATTTGTCAGATAAAACATTACTAATTTTTCCTCTAGCATTAATATGCATTTCTAGAGCAGTTTATTATGTTGCATAAAACAGTGGTGCATATAGTTCAAAAACATATCAACAGTAATAGTTGTTTCAACTGACCAACAATGTGGATAAATACATAAAAATGGGAATGGAAAAAAAGAGTGTGAAAACAAAAAGCACTCTGTGAACACTAGAAAATATAGTATTCAATTCATGTGCTTGCCTTACAGAATTGTCTTTTTCCCACTTAACATGGTAACTCATGTTTTGAATGGAAATTAAGGTATGCAATTCCTGGGGTTTGAAAGTAGTGTTTGTAGGGGGTTTTTTTGTTGTTTTGGTTTTTGGTGGTTTTTGTTTGTTTGTTGGGTTTTGTTAACCAATTTGGGTATAAGAATTCTGTCTTTACTTTTGGCCAGGGTCTTTTGTTCTTTTATAAAAGTTTCAGTCAAAGTTATCAAGACTAAGAAGCACTAATTTTATATTTATTCCAATTTTCATTGCAGTAGGCAACCAGCATTGTTAAAAAAATTACCTCATTGTGATGTCAGAGAAAAAAAAATCGACTAAAGTCTTTATAACATGTAAGTCAGTAACCAAACCAATGATATCACTGCATAAATACCCATAACAGTACCACAAGGTTAACTGACAAGGGGGAAATGAAACACACATCAAAGTCATTAAATGCTCACTTATGACCTATTGTAAAGAAGAAGCAAGACTTTTGAAGTGGGAATGCTATAGAAACATTATCTTATTTTCATTGTTACCCTATTTGTAGATATATAGATATATATCCGAGCAGAGTGTAACAATGTGGCAAAAAGTTGTACTCGCTGGCAGTATAATTGAAACGATAAGATTGAAGTAATTCTTTTGACTTACTTGTACTGTATTCGGATTGAGTAATTTACTAGCATTGGGTTGTTGAACTGAGTGACTGTATCCCTGCAATGTCAATATAGCTGCAAGATTATTCACTTGTCAACATTTACATTTTTTAAATGTCGTAAATTTTTCACTTTCATCTGCAAAATCCAGTTAGGTACCTACGTTCATCGAGCAATGCATAATTAGAACTATGTTGCTCAGAACACACACAATTTTGTGTGATGAACAATGTCAACTGTGTTTAGTAACAGTATACATAAAGGGTGTCTCAAGTTTTGCCCCTATAGTGTAAAAATTAATTAGGAGCACTTAATGTCTGCGGTTAATCCAGCGCTAAGAATATGTTCCTGAGGACAGAAGCCTTTATGTAGTCTTTAAATTATAAGCTGTGCTCATTCTTTTCAAGGTATAGCCACTGGATTCCAAGACAGTAATCTAGACAGAGACCTGTTTGCTGTGTTTCTGGCTTACACTGTTGTTCTAAGATGTCTCCTCTGTAGTAGGTTATGCAGAGTAGCCTACAGGTCTTTTTTTGGGAGGTAGGAGATGAGGTTTTTAACTTAGAATAAGAAAGTTTGATAATTATAAATACTTAAATAATTTTAAATTAAATATATATTAAATTAAATATAAAGACTTTAAAAAGATAGACAGTATACTTTAACTGTCTAATTCACTGTCACAGTGGATGTCAAAAGCTTACATAGTTGAAAATCAATTTGATAAACACTGAAAATAAATTCATAAGGATTATTTAAGCAGAAGTGCCTGACACAGTTCAGTGGAAGTAAAGGAGCACAGCAGGGAAGTACCATTATATGGTTGCCTTATTTCTCTTTCATGTTCTAACGTTCAGACAACTCTGAAGACAGAATCTTGGGACAGACAGACCTTTGATACAAGCTAGTACAACAGCTCATATGTTATATCCTTATGTTTGGCAGTGCATCTCTGAAAGGTATTGTCTACCAGTTTTTACTAGCAGACTGACCATATGAAGAAACTTCATGAGCTCTGGGAACTGCTACCTCTTTCTGGTGCTATGAATTTGCTATACAGGGAGCTTTCAGATCAAAAAGGGAGACACTGTGGTATATTTTTGGATTTCATCATTAAACCTTTATTGTTATATATTTTTAACATCAAGTTAGTAAGCCTAAAATTAAGAATGAGTTACTAGCCAATCAACTGCATTATAGAACTGCACCATCTCTCTTATTCTAAGCACATTGATGCTTACTAGCAAAAATAGCATAGTCTTCAGAATTACTGAAGAACATCATCATGCTCCTATGTTGGTCTGGAAAGATTTATGTAAAGTAGTGGTGCAGCTATATGCTTAACATTAAAAATACAACCTATCAAAGAAACAGATTCCACATCGTGCCATATCAACCCATTTAATCTGTTTCAAATAATCTCCCTTCCAGAATCTTAAGGGCAAAGAAGAGAGAATCTGATTTGGTCACAAAACCAGGAGTCATTAACCTTGAACACTGAGTCACTGAACTTCTCATGGAGAGCAATACCACTTAATAACCCATAATCTAACAGATTCTGTCTTGGCAGTATCTGTAGGTGATTTCCCCAAACACCAATGAAGCCACGAAGAAAAGTATTTCAAAAAAGGAGATAAGGCAGAAAGATACAGGAATCAAATCTTATATTGCTCATATGCACAGCTTTTACATCTAACACTAGGTCATTTCTAAAACACACCATAACACCTGATTCACTTGTGATAAATTAAGAATAGATAAAAGAATCAGGTTCTGAAATGCATTCCGTATTTATTCCAGCTATGCTGGTGAGTGCTAAAATAAATACGTAAAATACCTACTAATGTGAAAAGATAATTTGAGCAGCAAGCAGTCACGTTTAACAAGAAAAATATGTATACCAAAAAGTACATACATGCTAGGCAATATACACTTATAAATATATGTGGAGTCAGTTTTTCAGAATGATTTCTTAGAATACTGAACGTGAACTCTAATTCAAAGCTGTACAAGAAGAAAAACAGCCAGTAGCATTCTGGTGAAAGTCATTAATCCCCCCAATTAAAATGCATAATGGCATGTTTTATCATACAAGCATCTTTTCTTCAAAGTCAAAATGTCTTGACCTTTTAGAGACAGCAATCTATGTGTATTGTCATGTACTTCATAGTTCAAAAATACAAACTGTTTATGCTACAACTGCAGGGCGTATTATTCTGGCAAACTATGTGTGCATTAAGTCATACAATGATACAGCTTGTTTATACCTGGCTGCAATGCTGTTCTAAATACAGAGAAATTCAAACCAATTCCTTGCATTCAGTGTTATTATAGTTGATTATACACTAAGTATTCAGAGGCTTTAGTGTCATTAAGAGTATATAACTGAAATGACACGGGCAGTATCATTCTCATCAGTGTAGGTTAATGGAAGGAAACTCATCTGATCATCTTTTCAGCACTAGTCTTATATGTTGAAAAGCTTTTCCTCATGCATATGCACAATGTGACAGTCTGCGCTGAAGAAGCCTGGGCTCCAGAAATGGGAAGCTGGACCATATGCTTAGTTATTAAATACATTCATAGGACAAACTCTATCACTGAAAACATGTGTAGTACAAGATACCATTTCCATTTGAAAATGAATTTAGGGTAAATAGAAGGTTGTATCCCATGCACAATGTTGTTATAATATGGTGTTGCTATGGAATCAAAAGAAATTTTATGCAAACTGCTAGATGGTATTTTCTTTCAGAGTACTTGTATGTTGCATTTTTGTTAGGGGATGGTAAAATCGTGCTGAATGTGAATGAACCCAAATGGCAGGGATTCACAGCACTTCTGCCAAACTGTGATCAGATGGAAATCTATGGGAGTTGGATCAAAAGACTTCTTACCATTAACATCATGCACCTGATCAAGAATAAGAACAAAAATTTACTATGAATGTTTTTCCATTAAGTATATGTATCTTTAGAAACATCTTTCTACTTAGAAGAAATAGTTGTGTGAGTGAATCTATACTTACTCTTAGCCATGTACCATGTTAAAACTTCTTAAATACTTTTTTTTGGTTCTTTTAACACGTGTTTTTTAAGCATGGATATTTATGTTGTCCGAAAGGTAGACTCATCTAAAACCTCCATCAACACTCTTGTCTCAGTGAAATACCATTGGAAGAGATAAAATTTAATTTATATTTTAAGTGCAATTTGGTAGCATTTAAAATGACGTATCTCACATTCCTCCTTTAGCTTAGACCTTTTTCTACCCTGTTATTCAAGCAAACAAGTCACACTTTTATTTTCAAAGCTTACATGAAACATAAGTAGGGGACAGCACTAAGTGTAATCCATTTCCTCCATTCTGTATTGCTCAAAGTCATGTAACGGTGTCTCATGTTCTGTACTGATAACTCAAGATTATGAAGTATCAGCCCGAACTACTTCATTTTAGAAAGCAACTGTGGTAGAACTTGACCGGGAATTACTTTGTCTTTTCGCAAGACGCGCGAACCCAGAGATACAAAGACTTAGACCCTCTTACATGTTTTGCTAAAAGCAAAATGGGACAGCACCTTAAACACGGAAAACTCGCAACTGTTAGGTAAACCTGCTGAAACACAGAAATTTTTAACCACCTACCTGCGCGTTCCTGCCCTGCCGGGGGGGTCTCTCAGGACTGGCGGGGGCAGCCGGGCCCCGCGCCCTCCTGAGGCGCCGCGCGGGGGGTGCCCGCGCGCTTCCCGCCCGGCGGGGCCGCGCGCCCAGCCCCTTCCAGAAGGTTCTGCCAAGGCCGCCGGCTGTCTCCGGGCGGAGGCAGGTTTTCCCCGCTCCTTCTCTCTCACACGCACACACACACGTACAAACACACACACAGCGCGCCTGTAAACACAACTTTGCAATCGGACTGACAGTACCCACGCAGTAAGCCGTGAATGAGAGAACTTTGCCGTAAACTGCCTCGGTTCTCTCGGAGTAGGGGTGGTGTGCTCCATCTCCTGTGTGAGTCTGACTGCAACGTACGCCGTAACGTTAAGGAGATTGTGAAGCACAATTGGAATCTGGTAGGAAGCAACAAAACATAGCAAAAGCAAAATGGCTCAAACTCTTGTGCATTGCATTAAAGTGCCTCAGTGCTCCCTCAGCTGTCAAAAAGGTCACCCTACTTTTTAAAAGTATAGATCCTTACAAAATGGCAATAGCTATTTTGACATTGATATGGCAGCAGTAACCTAGATGTTGAATTTGACTTAACAGTTAAATAAACTTAAATTTCAGTATTAGCATATATCTTAATAAAGGTGTTTAAATTATGTTGTGACAAATATGTTACTAAGGCTGGGTTTTTACTATTTGGGTTGACTAATGAAGATTTTTATTGTTTGCATCTAATGATACACATTAATTCTCTTCAAATCTAGTTACTGCATTTAGGTGTATGAATTCTAAGTTCTTAAAACAAATAAAGGAAAAATCCAGCTACCTCAGTGTTTGGCATGTATAGAGGCATTACAGGAGTGCTTTCTATTGCTGTTCAGCAAAAGAACACCAGAGAATTGTTACCTCTGTAATGTGATTTGAGTAAGGACAGGTTAACCAGCTGTCAAACAACCAAAATTTTTCTTGAGAGCATTTCAGAAATAGCTTGGGAATACGGCAGTGTTTCAGGGCACCTCTTTTTGTCTTGTGGCACGGCTTGGCTGTATCTTGGTTGTCTGTTGCTTAGCTTTGTTAACAGACAGAAAGTAGATCCCTAGCTTTTCTCCTCTTACTAGAAATAACTTTAGAATATGTTGTGTTTAAGAACATTTTTAAGACTTCACATAGTTGGTTCGGGTTTTGTTTTTTTTTTTTATTCTTTTGAACGGTAAAGAATAATGTTTCTCTTATGAGAGCAGTAGGGGAATTTCCATTTTGTGGTCTAGCAGAAAAAGAATTTGATGTGACATACTTTATAGTTTGTAAAAGTGGTGGAAGTAAAACATTTGTGCGTGGGGAGCAGTTTTGAGGAGGTGCCTAAATTCAATGCAGGTAGTAATTAATGTGGTTGAAGTCCATTTTTAGGCAGTTTATATTACATAAAACATTTATGAGGAGTGTCGGTTGGTGTTTCTGCAGACCATTACTGCCTGTTTCATTTCCTAAAAAGCTATCAAGTAATTAATTCAGATGGTACCACTCTCATTTATTCTTATTAGAAATAATAAGACCTTTGGAGTCCAGTCTTGTGGTTGTGCCATCCCATTCCTTGAGGTGAAACTGGTAACACCTGTTAATATCTGAAGGTGATGTCGTTATTTTAGGTGAAACTGATAGCAGCTGTTTGACACTATCAGATAGATTTGGTTGCTTAAAACGTTGCCTGATGTTAACTGTTCATGTTGAAAATTTACATATTAGGTATCTGCCTTAGAGGCCTGTTTATCTTTTTTTCACTTGAAAATTGCAACTGTGAAAACTGAAACACTTATGAAACTGAGTATAGGAAAAATAGTGGTTTGCCTCCAGTAAAATTTGTCATAGTCATTTTAGGAAATACTCTTACTTTGTAGGCTTTGGAATAGTAACCTGAAAGAGAGGTCAGCTTTTGTCACTGTGTATCAAAGGACGTGACTTTTTCAAACAGCAGACCTTTTGAGTATTTGGGTTTTGTGCACATTTCCCAAAGTTTTGGTAGGGCTCAGCACCTGAATTCCTAAACAATGTTGCTAAAATGAGTACATTGCAGCGCAGGAATGCACAGAACATTCCTTGCACCTGTAGCTCGTGAGTTAATACAGACGGGCTGCAGCTGGGTCTTAGAGCAGGATCTTGGCACTCCCTTGGTTTCTTTAAATACTTTCCTTGCTTTATACCAGCAGATTTGTTGGAAGGAGGTAGTCCATACAAATACAGATAGGAGTGTATATCATATATATGTACTGGTTATGTGGCCGGTATATTGGTGTCGAAAGAATTCACTACTAATACAGTGAGTCTGAAGGGAAGGAAGAGAATTTTGTCGAAAGAAAATTGGAAAGCCAAGACTGATAAGTAAGACAAAATGGAGCTCTGCAGAGGATAATTTAACTTCTTTTTTTTTTAAATATAGCAGTATGTTTCAGGCATTCATGGATGCAGGAATTTACAGATATTTATTAAAAAAAAATACTTGTTAAGTCTATTACATCCTAAAATTTAAGTCTTAATTTTGCAAGTAAGTACTTTGCCTGTGACAATACATAAAAGTTACTTTTTTTGTGCTATCACCATGCCTGATTTCTTGGCTTAAAAAGAACAACCCCCACGTTAAAACTCAGTAGGTATTTGTTTATGGATTTTAGAAATACTGCCCTCTATGTATGTATGTATGCTGGGTTGGAGAAAAAAGAATGCATCAAAATTACTCTAGGAGCTAAGCCCTTTTGTACTTTGCTTTTTGTTCTGACATTTCCTCTAATTGTTTTTTCCTTTCCAAAACAATTGGAAAAAGTTGGTAAATCTCAGCCACCTGTTTGAATATTTCGGTTGAGGGTGAAACTTGGCCTAGCTGTTTCATCTGGTAACTGACAATTATAAGTTGCTGGAAAATCTCTTTTAGATTTTATACCTGTGACAGCTAATTGAATGAGGTAATTCTGCCCTGTAGATATTGTACGTTCTTACATACACAAATCAATTTGTTAGAGTACTGTATCAGTCATTAGGAAACACTTGATTGTATACAGTCTTCATAGTACTGTGCTTAAAAGGCACGGTACTTTTCTGTTCCTTCCAGAAGCTGACAGAGGATGTTGCGTTGCCCTACAACACCCGAGAAGCTTGTCAAACAGATGCTCCCATTATTCTATGTGAAAAATCAATTTAAAAGATAAAATACAGAAACAGTTTGGTGTTTGGTTTTTTTCTTTCAAGAATTAGGTATACAAATGTCTTCTGATTTGTCAGAACAAGAAAAGCTAGGAGCTGCACTTTCTGCAGAGTACTTCACTGAGCAAAGCTGAAAGCAGTGAAGTTTGAAGATTAAGCCCTGTTGAAATTTCATTGCTGCCAATATGAGTAGATAGATCATTGTCTTAGTTTTCAAATATTAAAGCTGTGCTGCTCCTTTTTGATGTACATATTGCTGTGGAAGAAAGGAGATGACTTTTTATTTAAGTAGGTTAATAGGTCCCATGGTTTCCAAAGCTGAATTTGTTTGGGTTTGGGGGGTGAACTTGTAGAGGCTTACTTGTTTCAACAGCACAGCAGGCTAGACAGGTTTTCCCAATGGCGCTGACATTTACTATAACTTGTATGCGTGTATCTATCTTACAGCTTCTGTGCTCTGTTCACCAGAGAGTTCAGCTCCACTAAATGAGCCCTCTAGGTTTGGTTGGAAGGCTTGGATTGTTGTGGATATACACACTTGCTTGGCTGAAGGTAAAAATCTAATGAGAGACAGAGTTGTGTGTGTGTGTGTATGTAGAAAATTTAGATCTGAGAGTTTTTCTACTTTATCTGGGAAAATATGTTTTTCTTCAAAGCCCACATGAAAACTGGAACTGATTGTTTCGTATGCCCAAACTACTGACTACATGATCTTGTTCTCTCACAGTGAATGGGGAACTAGGTTTTATTCTAAGTTTTACAAACTGTGCTCAACTTCCTATATGTACGTACTTACACAAAATTGTATGTGTGCTAAGCTTCTAAAAACATTAGGGAAAGATGTTCTGCCCTTTGTTTATTACATGCGCTAGGTAGGCAGATAGTGTATATGTAACGTGAGAGAAAATTCTATTTAGACACGTGTATGCGTACATACAGGTTTATTATTGGTTGCAGGTGTTTTCTTATGTTACTACTATGTATCTTTCTGGTACATTGGTATCTGATGTCTTTGTACGTTAGTGGTTTTGAATCATTTTTTTATGTACAAAAAGTTCAGTAAAGTTATTAGCCTTGTACATTTTTGAAACAGTAATAACAATATCCTCTATGTGTGCTTTCAGAAATAGAATCATGGGAATGATTTGTAAAAGTATTTGAGAGAAAAATTCAGTTTGTGTCTACAAACTGCAAATTACATCTGACTAGAGTTTTTATATAGTTAGTCGTTAAAGTTCAGAGAAAATGCAATGTCAATATTAAGATACAGAAAAGCTTTATTGTGAAAACTTGATATTTCTTATGTAATTTCAGTAGTGATGTAGTGATTTTTACTCTTTTATACTCTGCTTGATTTTAGAACCTTGACCATGTCCACATTAAATTCCTTTAAAATCAAATTAAACCTTCAGTTTTCTCTTTGATAATGTTGTAGGGTACTGTTTGGATTGAGCAATTAGTTTAAAAGATGATAAGAACTAGAACAGTATCCGAAAGTGTTTCTGTTACATTATGGATTTAAGGCAATGCCCTTAATACCATGCTTTAACTTTTGATCAGCCCTGACTTGGTCAGTTAGACTGGTGATTGTTTTAGGTCCCTTCCAACTGAAATATTCCATTCCATTCCATGACCTGCCAGACATTCCATTTTGCTTGGTATTACTATTCTTGCAGAGGAATTAGCATGCTGCGTAACTTGAACAATAGGCTAAGCAGTAGCAACTTGGAACATTTGACTTGCTGCAGAAAAACGTGTTTGCATCGTTGTAACAGTTATGGTGCAGTTATGGTTTATCCTGTCAACAAATTATGTATGTTTCTCTGAGCAGAGCTACTTTCAGGTTCTAAAATGAAACCAGACACCTCTCCCTTGCTGGCCAAGCAAGCAAAAGCAGAATAAATTAAGAAAATAATAAATCCTTTATTTTTCTGAAAACTAAGCAACTTTTTTTTACTGTTCTCTAAAGAAGAGCATCATGATTGTTTTTAAAATAAAACAAGGCGGGTCTTTTGACTGGGGTATTTGGGAGAAATTAGTTGAGAGCTCAGAGATCAGGTGCAAAGGGGTTTGGAGATTAAAGAAGGAAGTTGTGGAAAGACCACAGCTTCGAAACGCCATCCTGCTGAATTTGTAAAATTTACAGGAGCCTGGTTCCATACATCCATTTGTTAAGGATCCCTGACAACAACAATGCTTTGTCACATGTTTTCAGCTCTCCTTCTGTTCCGTGCCTATCAGCATCATATTCAGAAGCTATGAAGCGGGTTTAGATCTAAGTCTCCAGATTTCTTGTCAGCCTGTCTGGGAAGCAGCAAAGGTTGAGGGAGCATTTAAAATAATCCGCCTCTGGATGACAGCAGAATAAAGAAGAGATTGAATGAGTAGAGAAAGGTGTAGAGTAAAGGAGAACAGTGATACGGCACTTGGAAAGAGGAGGGGAAAGGATAGACAGGATGAGAAAGAAAGCAAGGAGGGAATAAAAGCAAAACAAAAAAGGGTATGTCAGATTTAAGTGTAGAAGATATTGCAGGAGGACAGAAAATGTTACAGGGGGAACATACAGAAAGGTACCTTGGAAAAAGAAGTAGGAAGTGTTACAGTTTTCCTTGTATCTCCCTGCTGAAAAAATTAAAATGATGCAGCCTTTCTGTACACACAAAAAAGCTGTATTTACTGCAACTGGATTCTATCCCCAACTTTGTCTTTTAAATGAGCACTGGGAAGTGAAGAGAACATAGAAAGGAGGAGGGCATTAATTCTCTAATGAGGGAGAAAATGTTTTTTGGAAATCCTTACTTCTACCTCACCTTCATGTGTCAAACTTCATATTTCTGCTATTCTCCAAGGAGCTTCCATGGAGTTTTGCTTCTGTATAATAAATGTTCTCGTTATTAATTCTAAGAGCTGAATGGTGGAGATTGGAAAATGAGACGATAGGAACAGCATTTTACTTGTTGTGTGTGTTTTCTCTTACTTTTTAACTACTTCTTAAAAAAAAAAAAAAAAGAGCAGTGCTTTTAAAAGTGTTGGCATTAGTGTTCCTTGTTAACATGGGAAATATGTATGCCACATACTTGGAATTAATACTGTGCTTTGTAAAAATTGGATCAGGGAGTATATTTTCAGTTGTGCTGTAAGTCTCAGACAGGTCACTTCTTATTCTTTAGATCTCTTATCATTTTGAGTGAGATGATTTCCTTGTAATGTAGTTTACAGTTTATGTGAAGTATTTTGAGGTTCTGAGATTAAAAAATAATGCTGAGGAATTTTGATTTTTTTTCTTTCCCCTTTAGTAGGAGTCCATACATTCACCTGTGTAGTTCCTTGGAAAGGTAACAAGAAAATACTTACCTCCGAATTTAACATGATTATTAAAGGAAATGTCTACATTATGACAGGGTTAGTAATTCCCAATAAACTCCTTAACATTACTAATGGCAAGCAAAGGCACTATTATACTAGCCAAAACACAAATACAAAAGCATCAGAATAATGACAGCTGTTATTTTTTTGTGATGTTAATGCATCACATGGGGCCAGCTAAACAAGACCAAACATCAGTGTTATACATCAGATTCTTCACACAAGAATTAAAAAAAATCCAAGAGCACGGAAGATGGAAAGATCAACTCTGCTGATCATGTCAAATACACGTTTTGCTAAGATCTCATCACAGACCTTTCCTAAGCAGTAATCTGTCATCTCCTGTTTAAGATACTACTGAGTATTGGAGATATTCAGGCATCTAGGCATCTCTGAGATACTTAGGTTTGTATTCTTTATGTATGTCAGAATTCATTAATTTTAAAAAAGAATCAGTTTGTCTGTTTCTGCTGGCAGATTTGTGGTTTTGGGATTTGCTTGCTAACCTTATTTTTCAACACAGTTGCTCAGAGAACTTAAAATCAAGCCTGTGTATTTTCAGATTGGTTTTTTAAATGTGTTAAAAATGTGCAGTTGTTCAAATCATCACAAGTTTGCTATGGCATAATTTGGGTCTGCTTGTTTAAAGATGCAGATATGTATTTTATATAGGACAATACTTGATTATGAAATGGCATGCTGGAATGTACTGGGATTTGAAAGTCTGTCCCAGTACAAATTGTTTTCTTTTAAAAGGCATTGACGAGAGAAGGAATAGTTTTATATTTGGCTATGAAATGCGAATATTACCATCCAAGAACCAGTATTACACATTTCGGTTTAGAGTGGATAAAGGACATTTTCTTTTCTTTCATAGTTTGAAAATTAAAATCCCTTGGAATATTTTAAAACATTAACTGTGATTAAGGGATTAAATGAAGCAAAATGGTTTGCTGTATATTGAATCAATCAGAATTAAAGTTCATTTATAAATGACAGGTTTTCTATGCACAGCAACTTTCTTTCAGTACCTCTGGTGTAAATGACTCTTCTTTTTAATATGTCATTTTACCTGTGTTCAATGAAGTTACTTAGGTATTCTGGGTGGGTTATTTGTGAATTTAAATTCTAAATGACATGAAAATTGCTTTTCAATAGTAGGGCTAGCTTTCCCAAGATGAGCTAGGTGGCAGAATTGACTAAGAAAGTGGTGCTTAGTTATTCCATAAGCTCTGAATGCCAGTTTGTTCACTGAATCATGTAAAGTGCAGTCCATTTTGACTTTATACCTTGCAAAAAGGAATTATCTGTTTATATCAAATACATTTTGTAGTATTTTATGCAGAATACCTTAAAGCAGGTGTATGCTAATTTCTGAAAAGCTACAGGCTGTCAGTGAGATGGGAAAGTGCATCTTGTTTTGCAAATCCAATATGGTTATTTAACAGTTCTAGTGATACAATTATTTTTCATGTGTATTATACAATGCAAGGTGTACAGAAGGATTCTGCTGATAGCATATTTCCCTGAGGTTCTCTGCACTGCCTGCCCAAGTTTGACTGCTTTATACGCTCAATTTTTACTGAGGACGAAGGTGAAGAGTGGATAGGAAAACAAGGATGACAGACGTTTGTCATTACTGTTTAATACTCTACTGGTCAGTTCTTGGACACTAAGATGGAGAGCGTGGTGTGAAAACAGACAGGTTTTTAACATAACTATTGTTGAGTGAGTGGCTTTAAATACAAGTATGTAGCTATTAAATATGAAGCAGTGGTTTACTTGTAGTTTTGAACATTAGTGAAAGAAGGTATGTTTCCCATGAAGCATTCCTACTGGCAATTGTTACACTTTAATCTAGGGAAAACATCGCATCGTAACTCCCTTCAGGTCTGTCTTTCAAATCGGATAAAAAGGGCTCTGGTCTTGTTATATTGGTGGAAGGCTAGTCACAAAACATATTCNTTTTTTTTTTTTAATCTATCTCCTGTCTCTCTGCCTTAATTTCTTTCTGATGCAGTAATACAGCTTTGAAGGCATAGAGAGATAATGTTGTCTGGAGGACACGTGCATAGCTGTGAACCAGGAACCCTGCAGTTTTTACCTCTATTGCTCAATTGTTTCATTTTATTACATTTGTTGTGTCAGTCAAGTTCTAACTCATTTTTTGTTACATAAAGTTGATGATAATAGTGGTGGTGATAACAGTCATTGTTACTGTACTGGCTCATTAATCTTTCTGTAAGACCCTGTTCTGTGAATGACTGTTTTTAGTAGTCTGTGTATGTATGAGATTCCATGCATCAAAGGTGTGGTGCGATTCATTCTCAAATACCAGTTTCAGTCCATGATAGCAAACAGGGTAAAGTAGAAAGAAATAGAATAGTTAAAAGAAAATGATACTGGTTCATGATGGTTGAGCAGAATGTGTATTGTCCTTCATCCCAAAGGCCTAGAAGGATGTACCAGGTAGAGTGACTCGGCATGGATTGTTAAGCAGAATAACTTTTGAGAAACAGCAGCCTTTTTGTCAGCTTCTCAGAGGGCTTATTTAAAAACAATCTAACTCTGCATAAGCATGAAGATTTTTATTGGGATACTGTAATGGAATCACTGCTATACCTAGAACAGAGATTACAGAGTACTTCAATTCTGAATTCCAGAATTGAAGGTACCTGATATGGAGTCTTTGCATTCATTTGTAAATATATATTCTATTACTGAAGTAATACAGGGTGTTTAATGGAATTGGCTTTCCAATAAAAGAGAAACATTATTGAATTTATTAATCTGAGAGCTACTCCAAGAAAGAATTTTGCTTTATACAAATGTCCTGCTAGGGAAACAATTGTTACCCAAATCACTTTGGCTATAATCTTCATTAGTCAGTATGTGATTTTAAGATTAAATTTGCAGCTGTACTTTATCTTGTTCCTACTTTAAAAGTACTGGTGTGTTTCTTTTCTTTCTGTTCTGTACAGTATGCTTGTTGAACACAGAGCTTCATTCCCTGTGATCATGACCCAGTTATGTTGAGTTTACTAACTTGGTTAATAAGACTATAAATAATAATTCATAGTCTTCTTTTGTAGTTAGCAGTGGTAGCCTATTATAATTTTACTTGGCAGCACATATGGTGGGTAATAAACTAACTAATAAAAGTGCCACATGGAGCATAGCTCTGCTTTTATTTTTTTATGACTGTTTCTTTCATCTGATACATAATTAATGTGCAAGGTTCAAAATTGTTTTGTCTGTAATTTTGGCTTCTGCTGATGTATTCTGAGCAGTAAATTTTGTGTGAAAACAAGGATTCCCTTACTTAATCAGCTGCATTTTCAATGACCATTGTAGGAAAACAGCAAATGAGGCTGTCAGAACACTTTTCTAAGAATTTTTGGATTCACTCTTTGGATCTTATTACTAGTTCTTTTAACTGAGATTAAAAGTAACTGTAAATTCCACAACAGGTCTTCTAGCCAAGCAAATGCATTAACCTTTTTCTTTCATTTGCTGCTCAGAAGTTCATGCTCTTTAGATGGCTTCTTAGTCCCATCTTCATGAAGGATGAGATGCATCTTGCAGTCTTCTGCTTTTGTAAGTTGGCTTTTCCAGTGTCCCTGCTTTAGCATTAGCAATGGCAGCTCTTCTGCTAGTTCGAGAACTTTAGTGGAATCCCAGGTTGACCTTGGACAAAGATGAGAAAAGGAACATCCATTTTGTACATCCCATTTATTCTCTTTCCTGTCGTGGAAAGAAATCTTTGTAGTGCTATTGCTTTGCATTAAAGTGATATAACTTTCCACCCCAACCCTGATCCTGTAAATCTGATACTTTATGGTGCCTCAAGTGAAAATAGGCGACGGAGTACATCCCAGATTGCATTTGTACAATTTCAGCCTTTCATCTTAATCAGAAGATACCTGTATTACAATCAACATGTTAGTGCTAGTTTTCTGAGGCTGCTGGTCTATCCCTTCTGTCCCCTTCCATAATTAAGTAAATCTACATTTCTTGAATCAAACTTCCCATGTATGAACCCTTCTGTTGTGTAGTTTCAAAATTCTGGTAGTCCAGAGACAGCTATATGGGTATGTATCCACCATATCAAAGAGAAATCTTCAGCTTCACTATAAGTACTCACCATATATTTGGTACAATGCAGGTAGTCTGAATAAACTCTGCCAGGCTCAAACCTACTGCTTGCTGTTGTCTTTTGAATTACACCTGGCTGGATTTAGGTGAACCACTTGTTGCTAGATAAGATTCAATAATTTTTCAGTGAAATTTCTTCTGAAAGAGGAAGTGCATTTACAGATTAAAAAGGAGAAGTTCTTGAACTTTGAGTGTTTTCTCCTTTTGCTTCCAGCCTGTTTGTCCTCAGTTTTGCTCCCTGCATGTAAAACCTACTTGGAAACTTCCATCCAGCTGAATAGATACCACTGCTTAGAAAAACCTCCATTTCCTGAGTGGTTGTTCAGTATGAACAACCTTTCAGGATACTTGATGAGCAGGTATCTGTAGTGATGCAACAGGCTTAGAGTCTTTACGGTACATTTTTTTTCCCCTCCCTATGAGTAATTAGGGGATACATGCTCAGTTGCAGTGAAAGAGCTAACTAAGTGTGTGGTTTGCCATTATTGATTGCCTTTTACTTATCTGATAGAGAAAAAATTCCCACCAGTTTGTCACCACAGGGGAACATTTTTGTTGTAGGATTTAGATTTCAATTTTGGAGTTAGAATTAAGTAGCGTTAAATAGATATGTTAAATATTCTCACTGGCTAAGATTTATTAATTTTTTCTTTTGTAATCATTCTTCAAAATATACCATTCTTGAACACTGTAGCTCCAAAAAAGCTTCCTTAAGCAAATAACTAGCCTGTGTTATGATGAAAAGAAAAGGGTAGTGGGTGTTCAATACCTTGATTTTATCAAGGCTTTTAACACATTCTGCCCTAATATTCTTACAGCCATATTGGTGAGATGTGGAGTGGATAAATGGATGGATGATAAGTCAATTGAAATACTTTCTTGACTGCTGGATTTAAAGGGCTGTGTTCAGTGTTCCAGAGATCACTTGGTGGCTCAGTGGTCATGTGCCTCAGGGTTTGGTACAAGGCGCAATACTGTTTAATAACAAAGTGGAGAGTGGGGTGAAGCGCACTGTCAGGAAGGTTGTGGATGATACCAAACTGGAGCAAGCAGTATGCACAGTAGACAACAGGGCTGCTCTTCAGAGGGACTTGGATTAGTTGGAAAAGGGACTCTGGAGGTCATCTGGTCCAAAGCCACCTCTCAAGCTGGGACACCTAGAGGCAGTTGCCCAGGACCACATCCAGATGGCTTTTGAATACCTCCAAGGTGGGAAACTCCACAGCCTCCCTGGGCAACCTGTGCCAGTGCTCAGTCACCCTCACAGTGCAAAAGTGTTTCCTGGTGTTCAGACAGAACCTGCTGTGTTTCAGTTTGTGCCCCATTGTCGCTGGTCCTGTCACTGGGTACCACTGAAAAGAGACTGGCTCCATCTTCTTTTCACCCTCTGTCAGGTATTTGTATATTTTGACAAGATCCCCCTGAGTCTTCTCATTTCTAGGCTGAACAGGTCCAGCCCTCTCAGCATGAGAGATGTGCCAGTCCCTTAATCATCTTAGTGGCCCTTTGTTAGGCTCTCTCCAATATGTCCATGTCTTTCTTGTACTGGGTCTATTAATCAATATTACTAAATATTAATAATGGGTC
>VXBH01006923.1:1275369-1321003 GCA_013400035.1 Rynchops niger | reverse complement strand
CCCCCCTTTGATTTCTTTAGGGCACATTGGGTATTTTAGAATAGAGGATATTCAAAACTGTTAAGCCGTAGAATTGTGGGTTAAGCTGGGTTTTTTTACTTTTCTTATGTTCATTTCTCTGACACAGAGCCAGGATATTCACAGTTAATAGTGCATTTATGTCCAAATAACACATACATGTGATTGCTCTGTCCATTTTATAGAAAGATGCCCAAGGAAGAGATCTGAGTTGTTGACAGAGGAAGGTATTGGATCTGAGCAACCTGAGGTGTAGGACTGTGCTTTTAGCCATGGAAACTTGTTACAAATAATCCTTAAATGGTAAAGTTCGCAAAGACAAAGTACTATAAAGGAAAAAAATTCAGTATTAGGATGGTGAATCTGAAGGTTTCGACATTTCTATGCTTCATCAGCAACAGCAATTTCCCTTCTTGGGGGAAAAAAATAAAAATTAAAAAACCTGAGGTGCTTTTTGGTTCTTCAGATATCTTGAAAGATTTTTTGGTTTTGGTTTTTAGATGTTACTGTCTTAATAAAAAAAGGCAACTTCATGGAATTATGACAAATTTAAAAACGTGGTTTGTTTCCTTTGGCAATGCAATAATTGGTTGATAAATTACTTGGTTCTTTACATTGTTTAAATGCTTGTGGACACAACGTTAACATAAGGAAAACTAAACTGAAAGCAATTTTATGCAGCTTTTTTTACTATACCCTTGAGCATTTTCTAAGTTTGCATTTAATCACAGAATCTTGGCCATGATATTTCTGACAGGTAATTTCCTTAATGCCGTTGACAGAGATGGATTACATGGAAGCCTATTGGATCCAATGCTTTTGTGTGCAAGTGATAAGACTAGATTAGGGTTATCTTACTCTGAGTGCCTGGAAAGATACAGCCACCTAATAATTCCCCTGGTAATATGGATGGTTTTGTGGGAGCAAAAATTCATGGCTAGATACTGGCCTGCAAAAGTATTACCAGATTTTATTGCACCTTGAGAACATCTGGGGTGATGTGTATTTTTCTGTTACATGATATCGAAATTATATGTCAGAGAAAGACAAATGTATTAAATGTTTGGCAGATTGGAAAAGTGATAAGGCAAGAGGCAGGCACATATCTTAGAAATACTGATGGGATTTTAGAATAAAATTATGCTTTTCATAACTATGAATATTATTCTTATTTTGCAGAGAAATAACAAAATAAGTATCATTTAGCTTTTTAGTTGCTCTAAACGTTCATGTAAGAAAATTGCTGTTGTTTTGCTGCCTTATTAAAAGACTGTAAACCTGAACATTCACAACCATGATCGTTTTTGAAACAGGAGTTAATTATAAATAGCAAAGTCTGAATAAATTTTAGATCTCAATAATATTCTTCTGCAGTCGAGGTTTTTTGAACACATGAGTAGGAAGTGCATACAAAAGCTTAGGTGAAATAATTAAAAGCCATCAATGTATAACTTATTTTGATTTACTCGTAGCACTCATTCAGTTCAGCTGAAATAAGATTTTTTGCGTAATCTCCAAGATCATGACAATTTTATAACTTATTCAAACGTGCTAGACTAAGAAAATAATTTCGATGGGCTGGTAGCTAACAATAGTGCAGTCAAAGCACCTGTCTCACTTGGAAACAGACTTATTGGAAAGATGAAGGAGAAAAGAGAGGGTAGTGTTCGTAAAACATAGACCTCTGGCTCTATCTATGATCAGTAAAGAAGAGAGATGCACCTTCAGGAGGCAGTTCAGAATAAGAATCTAATTTAGATGGTCTGACTCGCGTCCTGTGGGATCCTCTTTGTATCTCTCGACTGATTAACAAGAGGGCTAAAAGGAGCGGCTTCCCTAAGCAGAAGTTAGCTTTTGTGAATATTTTCTGGAATAGTGAGTTGCATAGACTGAAGATACAGAATGGTTTTTCAGGTTTTGCAGCTTTCTAGGCAATAGAAATTTGCTCCACTGCCTGTATAAAATGTTCAGAGGCTTTTTGTGTGGTCTTGGAGGAGGGGATACACATCATGTATTTGTTGGCATAAAGGCTCTTAGCATCTTTCTAAGTAATGGTGTAAAAACCGTTGACATATGTTATTTCTGGAAAACGCAGCAAATAGGAAAGACCATCCCTAGATCACAGTTAAAAACCAAACAAACCCTGGACTGCTGGAGAATGTTTGGGTTTGGTGTGTTGGGGAAGCTTTCTGTCCTTTGTGTCCTGGAAGATTCTTTACCTTACATCTTGACCCATTAAAGTATATTACCTATCTCTTCCTTGTTTTATTTCCAAAGGAAAAAAAGGCATTTTATACTGTGTCATGAAAAAGGATCATATACATGTTTAATATATGCTGTGATGAGTAATTTTGGTCATGGTGCATCAGAAAGCTATTTTCCCCCACCTTCTTTCTAATAAGAATTTTAATCCATTGATGACAAAACCTCTAAAGTATTTCCTTGCTGCATTGTAATACACTGTGACGAATTATGTCTCAGGAGTTGTAAAATTTTCTCATAGCTTGTAATACCTCATTTAATGAATTGATCACACCAAAATGTAGAGATGAAGCAGCATTTATTTTGTATGTTATATTGCATATAATTTTTAGACTTGACATTTATAGCTATGGAAGCTGTTATTTTACATATAATTTTCAAACCATATCAGCCTTAAACACATTTAAATTTAATAAGCAAGTAGATTAGATTTGCTTTTAAGCTAGGCATATCATTATAGTTTGTGTTCCCTTCAGTAGGGCACATGCTTACTATTAAATGCAGTATTTAGTTGTCTTTTAAAACCTAAAAATAATAAAAGGGGATATGTTTACAAAATTAATTGAATATACAGCTGCTTTTGGGGACAGTGCCGCAGTCATGATTTTTGCAGCATGTAGACGCTAAAGTAGTTTTTGGGTTTTTTATTAAAAATTGCCCTGTTTTGAGGAAATATCAATGTAGGAACTATATGTGTTTCAGTTATGAAATACCAAATCTGTCATAGTAACATATGGCCTGATCATCATCTCCTGCAGAAAAAAATCCATGGGAGGGGAGAGCTTATTTGGAAACTCTGCATGATTTTCCAGGCAGATTTTCTGATGCCTCATCTTTCTCATAAAAAATAATTTGTAGCTAAGGAGGTGGATTCTTACAGCCTTCTAACTATTTAAATGCCTTATCATCCAGGAAAAATATGTTGTTAGTAGTGTGAAAAAAGGCAGCCCTGCTTTCTTCCATCCTGGCTTCTTTCACTGTTAAAGAAACTTTACAGAATATCATATAGAGAACCTCTGCTGTGACCTGGTTGTTGACTCCCACCTTGGAATCTTGGTGGATATAGAAGCAGCTGAGAGAAACCTAATGAAAATCTGAACTTTATAAAATCACAGTGGACTCTTCTCTGGAGATTACATTGCTTTTCCTAGTGTATCTGCTAAAAGACAATTCCAGCGTTATACTTGTTACTCTGGCACAAAATTGGACAGGATGCAAATGAGAGGTCTTTCATCTTAACTCAGTCAGAGGAAGAATGATTTTTCTTCGTATTTTTTCTTTCTTTTTTAAAGACTAGTTTGGAAATATGGTACAGAGTTTTCCAGACTTTATGAAAGTATTTTTCACTTTTTATCAAAATAAGGCTGTTGTCTGTTTTACAAAGTCCTTTCACTAAAGTGTAAAACTTAAGCAGAAGACCTTGTCTTAGGATCAGTCTTTGAAGAATATAATTTTAAAATTACATTTAGAGGGTTTTGTTTTGGGGTTTTTGTTGTGGTTCCCCACTTCTGCCTTTAAATATATTGCTTCACGTCATGTTCATAGAGTAGTTCTTTGAATTGTATGTAGCTTTTGGCTTTTCTGGTCTATCTGCATTCATAGGCCTAGTCAGCAAATTAGTAGATCTGATAGATCTTTCCAAATCCAAACCTCTTCCTATATATTTCTCTAGGGAATTTTGTGTGTGAGCCAGCCATGCAAGCCAATATTTAATGAACTAGAGTACACCAGACAAGTAATCTGAAACATATGATCTGGTTCAAGAATAAATTGCTGCGTAGTAGCTTCACGTAAAAACAACACCAGACACCCTTCTGTTCTTTGTACACTTGTTTAATGGAAGGGAAATTAAATGGATTGCACCAATACCAGTAAAAAAAAAAAAGGGGGGGGGAGACAGACCAAAGATTCGTGTATGTTGATTTATTCTTAACATGCAATGTGGCATGCTTTTGGCGTGAGCCAAACAGTAGTGTCTCTCAGGTCCTGGCATGCTTCTAGAGATGGCAGATGATAGCAGCTTTTCCGAACAGGCAGAGAGAATGTAGCTACCAGTTCTGGTGAGGCAGCATTTGTTTCACAAGGATATGGTCCGTAGTGCCATAAAACAGGTGCCTGTTCTGATTTGTTGCATAGCCATGAAGACCACCTTTCATAATGGGATGATGGTACAAAATAGGCAGAATCCTTATAGCCAAGGAACAATGTCTAACAGAACTTAAGAGTTCCTTGTCTTGGCTGTTCCTCTAATTTTGTGCCTCGTCCATGAAGTTGGTAAAAGGGTTAAAGGAACAGTCACTGCATTGAAATGGAGCATGTGAGGCAAAGGAGGGGAAAATGCGCTTCTTAAATTAAACCATCTTCCTCATTTAACTATTATTTACTATTTATTTAATGTCCTTGCATATAAACATATATGGCTATCCCCATTGTAAAAACTAAACTATAGTGAAAGCAGATTTCACACAGCTACATTAAAAGATGGACGAGGTGACTGCAAAAGGCTTAGGATTAGTTAGCTGATAATCTTTCAAGGAAGTACAAGATGTAGTAATCAACAGGCTAACACAGAAAAGGCATCAGAAGAATTAGTTATTTGCCATGGGGTTTATAGGAGTATTATTTAAAAATTAGGTACATAGTTACTGTTCATACTAATGCATCTAAATCTCCGTGGATTTCATTCTGTGCGTTTCACTAGATTATGTGATCTTTGAACTTCTGTTGATAATTTTTTTAGTGTAGAGGATTGACAACATATGGTGTCAGCAAAATATGTCACATAGTCATGAAGTGTAACTGAAGAATTGAATAATTTATATCATGTCTTTCTCAAAAAGATAATTAAATGGAATGGCATTTCAATTGATGGAACTAGAGGGGTGACCAGTTGCTAAAATGCCGTCTCCGAGGGTTTTTTTGGTAAAATTGATGGTAAAAATGATTATCAATATGTTGTTAATTTCTCCCCCTTATAAGTGTGTGGTTTAATATGCTTATTTTTCCTAGTACTTTCAGAAGGAATAACTTAATTTCAGGGAGTAAAAAATAATTCTAAAGCAAAATCTTTTAAATAAGAAATCATATATTTGTCGAATCTAACATGTTGTATCTTTCACTTAAATACAACTTATTCATTCTTTTATTCAAAGAAAATGTGCTGCACAGTGAAATTACACTTAATAACATCAAAAAGTAGTTTTTTTTAAAAAAAGAAGTAATTTCTGGAGGTTTGTAGCAATGTATCTTTAAGTTTACCTCAGCATTGAAAGGACCATTTAAAAAGCTAAGAGCTTAATCCAGACATCAATGATGATGATTTCCTTCAATATAATAATAAATATACCAAAGTACCCTTTTATCTTTAATAATTCAGGATTCATTGAGCATTTAAAGGTTTTCCTGTTCTGTCATTTAAGGAATCTGATAGCAATTTGTTAAAAATAATGAGACATGTCTTGACAATAGACAAAAAAATTGTGCAATATGTAAGGGATGCTGTTTCAAAATGAAACTTGGTGCTCTCTACAGCACTTGCATAAAGATTTAAAGCTTTTTCACCTTGCTTTCTTACCTTCTTGAAAACTGTAACCATTAGGATGACTTCGCATAAATTATTTGGAGGATATCCCCATAAATCAGTTATTTTTATAAGAAAGTCCTCAATCCTCCCCTTGAAATTATGTGTAAGTCTACAAAGGAAGCTTTGTACAAAAGTAATATATATTGCTATGCTTTATTGGTGAGGGGAGGGGAAAGAATAGCTCTTTCTGAGCAATAAAGTGCTTCGCAATTGAGATTTACAATTTGTACCACCATGACTTTCTAAAAGGTATGCATTTGTGTTTGTAGTACAGTTAACAGAATTGATAATGACGTTAAGGTAATTCTGACATTTACATGTTGTTATACAGTTTCCCCTGAAGTGTGAAGGACAGAGCATAATTCTTTGTACTGGGAACATTTTTTGTTATTTTTGCCCAAAGGATAGTTTTTAAACTGAATGTTATTTTATTTTCATAGTCAAAACATTCTCAAGCAAGTTACTTTGTTACAGATTATTGTATTAGTTTTGAGTATATTCACTTTCATTTAGAGACCAATGTGGATACGAACTACAAGAGCAAAGATGTCTACTGTAATCTGAGACTAGAATCTGAATTGAGATTTCACACTTTGAAGAAAAAATGCATATATGTCTGAAACTGAATGAATGAAGTATGCATATTCAGTAATTATAATGTTAATTAAAACTAGTTAGAGCTTACACAGTGGACTTCCTTTAAGAACTCTAATAATGCAGATCCAGTTGCTGACTAGTAAATAGTGTAAAGCGTGCCTGCAGGGCCAAATAACATTGATTGAAGCAGCATGATAATTTCTGAGATTTCTTAGGTGTTAGCTCCAGTTTCAGGGGCTTGGTTAGAAATATGCTCAGAGTTCTAGGATTTCAGTTTGTGGAAAATAATTTTTTGCAGTAGATGAGCAGAGAGCTAAGCATTGGATCTGAGTTATGCATTGCACTACCCTAAGTTGCTACTGGTTGTCATGGTAACATTTTTAAATGGTGGTGGCTGTGGCTTGAGATCATAACATTTTCTGTTAAGTGAAGATTTTCCTGAGATTATAATGGAGTGTTTTAAGTGAGTGGACCTTTTGTACTCAATAAAATATTTAGTAGGTTGTAGTAAATATTAATTTGTCCTGCCTTCAAGATAATACACCATGCTGTGTATTTACAGTTCTGTGCTAATAGTATGGTATTTTTGGAAGAGTTAATCCATTCTTAAGAGTCAAACTTGCTAAAAATAAATTTTCTACTAACACTTTAAATAGTAATTGTTGAAGTTGTTTCATTTTATCCTTTCAAAATGCCGTGTGGCAGATAGGTTAAATTTGCTTCAGCTTTTTTATGCATTTAGTGAAGTAATGTTTTTAGTACTGATTTGTATTTAAAGCCGAACTTAAACATCTTTATCCTGGGACTTTCTTGTTCTGAGTGACTGAAAATAAATGTGTACACAGTAGCTTGTATTTTGGGAGGGCAGTGGTAGAAATGGCTTAACTGAAAAGCTGGGAATGGAACATCTCTTTGTCAATCATATGTTAACGTACTTTGTTACTGACCATATTGTATTTTAGATGAAGCAATGTAGAATGCTGTCTTATTCCTCACATAGATAAGCTTTCAAAGGTGATCTCCAAATCATGTCTGCCACAGAGCAAGGATTTGCTGAGAGTGACAAACACATGCCCACTACATTTCCCATATGCTTTTCAATAACTGAATTCCAAGGCTTCTGACAGAAAGGAAATGTCTTAGAAAACTCTCAATAGTACACTTCAATACAGCAGGATACATTGAGTGAAAAGCAGAACTGTTTTTGCAAGTCAGGATTTATAAACCTTAATAATACACTTATCAGGAAGAAACGGAAATTCAGTTTAGAGCGTTTGGAGAAATCATCTTGACGGGTAATACTAATTCATTTCTTGCTATTGCATTGCTTCATTGATAGTTCACACGGTTTGATGGCCTTTTGGAGCCTATTTAGCCCTTTGTGGCTCATCATAATCTCATCCTTCATCCCTGTGATTTCAGAGGCTTTATGGAAATACCATGCAGATGTGTATGTGCTTCAGCACAGCTGATAACAGTGTCTTAGATGACCCCATCAATCTTAATGACATTTTCTACTAATCAGAAAGAGGCTTGCAATTTATTTTTCTTTTTAGCTTCTTTATTACCTTTCCCTCTTATCTATCTATCCATCTATCTATCTATTAAAAAAATAATCAAATGGTGCTTTAACTTTGCCATACTAAACTCAATCTTCTATATACCCACCAAGTGTTCTTTAACTGTGTGCAGTTTTCCTTCCTTATGGTCACTCAGCTGTTTTTTTTTCATAGTTACTCCTTTGTCCCTACTATTTCCCTACATAAGGTTAATACATGAGGGGTTACCCTGCAGCCACCTCATAGATCTAAAAGTTGCAAGACACTCAGAGAAACCCACTTTAAACTGCACCAGTCAGCATAACTTTTCTTGGAGATAGGTGGAGGATCCTCAGAAAACAAATATATGACATAAGAAAAAGAAAAGTACAACAATTTTAATACATGTAGGGAAATACAGAATTTGTCTTTAGCTGTGATTAATGTATAATAAGTAATGACTGCTTTTTTCTTTTTGTTTTACCATTAGCAATATGAATTTGTAATTTTGTAATGACTGGCTTTCCTAGCTTGAGCAACTTGTACTTTGCGTTTTTCTTACATTAACGTTATTTCAAAAGGACACTGCAATGCATACTTTTATTGAGCAATAAGAGTAAATCTTTTCAATGAATCATTAAGATTGGATGTATTTATTTTTGTTTCTGCATTTTAAAAAATGTCACTTATGGAGAAGCAGCTTGAGTTTTAGAAAGCAATTTTCATTGTATCAAAGTGAGCCATGGACTCACTGTGGATTGGAATTTTGCCCAAAGTGGGGAGAACATAGTATTTTTAACTATATCATCATGTAGAGTGGCCATGAAACATTATGGGAAGTTTGAGACAATACAAGGAACAGAATAATAATAGAACATTACATTTCCATGTGTGGCATGTGAAAAAGTATCAACAAGGTGTTTCAACTGCTTTTTAGCCATTTTACTTTTTAATGTCTTAAAACCCCACAAAATTTGATTTAGCCCAAAGCACTGTACATAACAGTTCAAAATGTAAGTAAGAATCAGTTTTTACTGTAACAATTGAGGATCTCTGTGGGGAAGAAAAAGACAAAATAAAAGGAACATTAATCCACAGATACAATGTATAAAAACTGTTCCACAGAGGGGGGAAAAAAAAACAACAACCAAACCTGAAATTTTATTCTCATCTTATGTGATTATTTATAAACTTGCTTGATAGTTGTCTGAATACCAAATACGTTTGCTCTGACCTCTGTGAAAGCTGACCCTCAGCCTGGCCAGCTGACTTCTGTGGTGGCATGGAAGTGGCCTTATATTCAGCTGTGTGTAAATACTTTCTTGTTGCATTATGCTGTAGTTTTTGTTTTCTTATCTTCCTTTCACCTTACGTTGTTCATCTCAGTGCTCATATGTTCTGGTTGGCAACTTGCCTATATGTTCTTTTGGAGTCCTTTGCAGCTTCAATCTTTCTTCAAAAACTAGTCTCTAATTACTCAGGATACAGTCTTGATGCATCTACCATTAAATAAAAGATTACTTCAGTTCTTTGGAGGTGTAGATGCCATTCTGTCAAATCACAGGCCTTTCGAGCACCTGACTTCCCCCTTCTTTTTTGACTTAAGATCTATGTTTTGGTTGATTGTTTGGGATTTTTTTGTTGTTTTGGGATTTTTGTTTTTCTAAGCCCACACCATGGAATGTAGTTGGCCAAACACACCTACTATTGACAGTTAAGAATGGCTAATGCAGTTAGCTCATTACTGTCTTTTCATTGAAAAAAGCATTAAACAACCAATCTGGGGTTAAAATGAGTTTAATGGAATAAGCACAGACCCCCACCCCCATTCTCCAAGTCTAATTTTGAATTATGCTGTGAAAGATGTGTATAACTGTTTTTTGCAGTTCCTTCTCTCCCTTCTGACAGGAGGACCTACTAGATCAAATACAGCACTATGCTAGTCTGCTTTCCATTTTCTGTCTGGTTTGGAGTTTGGCACAGTGACCTTAGATCTGCACTTAACCGCGTAGAGGTATTTCAGTAGCAAAATTCTGCCTTGCAAGGTCCAATAAGCAAGTGTGGTGTTCCTTTTTCAGAAAGGATATAAACATCTCGTTAAAAAAAAAACACAAAACAAACAACAACCAAAAAAAAACAACGACCCCACCCCCCAAAGACAATGTTACACTCCAAGAGTAGCTTTAAATAGCTTTCTGTGAAAGTGGAAGAATGTTTTGGGAACAATTTTGCAAAATGCTGTTTTAGGAATACTACTGAGTATTTTCATTAATGACACGAATACAAAATACATTTTAAAAATTTCCAAAGAATATCAATCTGAAAGGACCTGCAAGGCTACCTTTAGAATTAAAAATTACCTTGATGAGTTGGAGACCGAAGAGAATGTAGTTTACAAAGGGCAAATTAAGGTCTATATTTAAAAATATTGAGCTGTGAAAACAGAAATGCATAATGACTGCATAGGGCAGTAATTTGCAGTACAGTGGTTTTAGCTTCTAGTAAAGCTTCAGATGCAAGGCAATATTCTGGGAACAGTGGTTCAAGAATTGGCTTAATCAGTGGAAGTACTGAGGATAGAAATATGAAGCATCAGACCTCTGGAATATGTGACCTATAGGAAGAAGCTGGGGAAAAGAAGCCTGAGCAAGGCTCATGTGTCCTCACATACATAAAAAGCACCTGCAAATAAGGAAGTAATCAACTTTTTCTCTATTCATTGTGCAGTAGTCTTACTTTGCTGCAATGTCAGTTTCGGATCATCATCAGGAGGAACTTACTAATGGAAGAGCAGTTGAAAACTGGACAGAGTTGCTTAGAAAGGCAGTGAAATCTCTAGTGCTCAAATTTTACAGAAACATTTTAGACAAAAGTTGCAGGTGTAGCTTATCCTGGGAGCTGGGGTAGAGAAAGGCATTGAACAGCATGGTCTAGTGTGAGGCGTCCCTGCCCGGGGCAGGGGGGTTGGAACTAGGTGATCTTTAAGGTCTCTTCCAACCCGAACCATTCTGTGATTCTGTGTGAGTGAAAGGGGCAACCAAATGGTCTGTCTAGATCAGTTGTGTTTCTGTATTATTTTCATACCTCACACATATTGAGGACACTGATGATTTTTAACTGCTCTTGAGAAAGTATTCTCCTTGTGCTTGATAACCTTGTTTTGTTTTGTCTATTGCTAACACATTTTGCAATAAATAAAAATAACTCTTTTTCAAATATAGTAGCAATTATTTGCTTTTATTACATATATTTCCTTCAATTTAGAAACTAAAAGGTAAAAAGTTTATTTAGAGGTCTGGTTATTTAATACAGTATATTAATTTATTAATAACAAGCAAGAAGATGTATGAGTTCTTGGAACAAGAATCAGAATCCCAACTTCGAGCAGTGTTTCATAGGCATGAACTGTTTAGTCCCTAGGGCATGCTTGCAAAGGGTCTTTATTCATTTAGCACTTCCTCTTGGTTCTTTCCCAAAATCCAGAGCACTTTGTTCTCCTTCCTTCCAAGCTGGAAATAAAATTTTATGGTCATAGTTGAGGAATGGGGTATGGCACAGTACAAAGAGGCACAACTTAGTGCGCATATGTCCAAATACGGGATATTGCTTTAGGCTTTTAGACCTGCGGGGGCTTAACAGAGAGTGCCAGATGCATCCCAGTTATGTGCCATTGAAGACATTATTTAGAAGGAAAACAGGAGTGGATGTAAGAGAGAGAGAGGTATCTGCCCAAATTAAAATGTGTAGTCTTAGCATAATAATTGAAATGCACGAGTAGTATGCCTTTATAGTGCTGATGTCCATGTAGCATTTTTCTTTCACTTATATTGAACAGAATATATATCACTGTTTAAACCTTTTTATATCTCTGTAGGAAGGAAAATTACTTAGGCATGTTGTGCATGAATGACATTAATCTGAATGACTGCATGCGTAATACTGGGGCTTTGCTTTCATTCAGCCTTGGTGACCAGATCGATCTGCAGCCTATGTACTAACTTTGATTCCAGCCCACTGCTTACTAACAGAATGAATATGAACTAGCTTTGAATCCTTTCCAGTCTGTACAGTAACACAGATCACTTGGCTGCTAGCAAGTAATTATTAAAAAAAAATATAACTTAAAATCATATATGTAGCAAAAAAGAATGTAGCCCATCAGTGGGGATTTCACCATTTCAATAGAGCCTTGCAATATGAGTTCCGTGTAATGTGGTCCAGAAGGGATAATGCAGTTCTTGGGTGTTTAAGCATCTAGCTTCTTACATAGAGTTATTTATTTTATTCAGACTGCTTAAATTCTGTTGGGTAGTGTGTCCAGAGGTCATACATGACATGAAAAGAAGAATGTTTATAAATTGCAAAGTTAGAGAAACTCCATGAAAATGACCAGTGCTTGAAATGAACTTGACAGTGAAAGATCTCGAGACATAATATGATTTAAAGAAAAGAAAGCTTTTAGATTGACTTGACCAGAGTTAATAAGTAGTGATTTGTTCCCAGTTCATACATATTTACCAAGGAACATAACTGTGATAACAGAGGTTTCTTCAGTTGAACAAACAAAAGTGCTACAGCAGCCAATACCCAGAAATCAAACCTAGACAAATTAAGGTTACAACATTTTGTCACTGAGAGAAATTAAGCATTGATGTGACTTTCTGGAGAGTTACTTCTGCCTTTCTGGGAATTTTGGGGTTTTGTTTTTCCCAAAGCATATGCTCTGTTTTGGACAAGAGTTGATATCGTCTTTTGTATTATATGTGAAATCAAATGATCGTTTTAGCCTTACAAGCTCTGGAGTACACAGTTGTGGATATTTAGCGTAATTATATGTCATTGAAAATATTTGATAAGGCTGATGGTATGTGGGAAAAGGTAAGCTGTATTGAGTTCCTTTTTTCTTTTAGGATGTTTTTGTTTGGTTTAAATTGGGATAGAACATAAAGAAACAAAGTCTAACGCTGTAGAATTGAGAAGTGTAGAAATGCAGTAACTGTATGAGTATACTTACGTGCCAGCTGCTGAACATAAAGCATTCTTCACTGAAGTATAAAATCTGACAGGGAAATGTAGCTGCTGACAAAGAGCATTTTATCTGTGTGACAGAGAAAAAATTATCCATATGGAAGAGAAAAAAATACCCATCAGCTACCTTTGGTATATAAGCTTTCAGTTTTGTTGAACTCTGGCTAAAATGACCATAAATCTATTTTTTAAAGAGTTTCCCTTTTCTCCCTCACACACACTTGCCATTAGGTATGCGATTCTTCTAAAACTTCCATGTAGTATTTTTTACAGTTTCTATTTAGTATCACCATAGTCAAATTTCCAAGAAATTGTATAGCCCCATTTCTTAATTCAAAGTCGATATTTTATACAGAAATAACAAGTAAGAACTACACAGGAAATGCAAGGGAAATAGCTACCACCGTACAATATGCTCTCGAAATGTCATCTACTTTCAGGGAGAAATAGGAGCAAGTGCCTCATTTTAAAATCTGATTTCAAAACTTGTTGCCAAAGTGATATTATTCCAGCCAGCTACTGCAGTTCTGTAGAATAAACGCAGTTAAGGTTCAAATTTTTCCCAAGTATTTCTTTTATTCCTAAGTCTTGTTTCAGTTATAGAATAGTAGATGTGACTGTTCAATTGTGTTATTGTAGTCCACGTTTAATTTCTGTGTGCCTTTGCAAAACTACTTCCCAATGAAGATAAGGAGTAATAATGTAGTAAATGTTTCATGATCTATGCTTGTCATAGCTTTTCCAAACTGACTGGAAGCAAGAAAGTATAAGAGTTGAAGAATTCATTGTAGGCTTTATGGCAGTAAGAGCACAGAAATAGAGTATTTGTAAACTACAAAGGAGGGGGGCTTAACAATCAGACAGGAAGGGAAAAACAAATGCCTAGAAACAAGGTTGTTGGGAACAGGGCAGAACATAGACTTGGCCAGGAGTGAGGTGTCTGACAAGTAATGGGAGGGATATAAGCAGATCTGTATCACTGAGCAGGAGTCTAAGAATGGTGGCTCGAGTCCAGGTGAGAAGAGAAGGAGGATCCTGAGAGGACTGACATGAAGAATTGAAGCCAGGAAGGAATTTGAGTTCAAGAGAGTTTATGTGTATGGGAGAAGTCAGTTAAAACTTGATGGAAGAGGAGAAAGGGGAGCAAAAGATGAAGAGAAACCGAGTGAGGAGAAGACAATGGCAGCAGGGAGTTAGTGATGCTAGGAGAATACTGTTACAAGAAGGAAAGAGGAAGAGGTCAAATATATAAAGAAGGAGAATAAGAAAGCATGAGTACAAGATGACTTAATCTGTTAGTTCTGCTATGCTACACTATTTCATTCATACAAGCAAACAATGAATCATAGTATTTCTGTGGAGGTATGAAGAGACGAGTATGGAAGGAGGTACCTAAAGAAATGTATTTATTGGAAGTATGATTATATTGTAGTTTAGAATGTGTTCCTGTTGGTCCAACTGTTGGGCCATGTAGATGCATGGAAGATGCAGTCCGTGTACTAGCAAAAAGCTGCCTAAGAGAAATAACATACTAATATAATAGGCATTTGGAAAGTAGAGGAGGAAAGTAGAAACAAAACTGGCAAGAGAGATGTTCTAAGGCTCAACAGGATGTCTGGATTCAGAGTTAAACAGGCAAGAGAATTTGGCACCTGCAGTTCTTTCTCACCCTTCTCACTGGATGGTAGGTCTTCTCACAAGCAGTTAGATTTTTTCATTGGTGGCAAGAACATTTGATAGGGAATAGGCATATTTGTTCCAGTTTTGTGAAATCACCGTAAGGTGTATGGTCCCCTAGAGTGAATGTCCCTTTCATCCTATCCTTGATATTGCCTTGGCTAGAATCATGTGAAGGATGAATGCTTTCAATGTACAGATAAGTTTCTTTTTGACTTGTTATGTTAAGTTTTAAGCCTACTGTAGGAAACATTTTTCAATACATTTTTCTCTTTTTATTACTTGATCTCACTGCAAAAAAATAGTTTAAGGAGATCTCAAATAATTTATAGGGAGAGAAGTATCAAAGGAAAGGAGCTAGATCATAAATTGGAAAGTAAATTCAGTTGCTTGGGGGGGACGGGGGTTTTTTTGTTGTTATTGTTGGGGGGGTTTGTCTTTTTTGTTTGGTTTTTTGGTTTTTAAATCCTTCAAATACAGGCATTAGCAATGTGAATCTTTCTACCAGACAGAAGACGTCTGTGGTACGAAACAAGCACCTACATCTGTGACTTTCGTCTGCAGCATTTACAGCCTCAGTGGCAACTTGAAAGCTTCTCTAGTTGTGATTTACAAGAATGTAAGATGGGAACTTCTTCATGTATTTAATTTATAGTTTGTTATGCTTTACATCTCTTAAAATAGGGAATTGTGCTTAGCATTTCAGAATCTCCAGAAAGAAGTGAAGTAGGTTATCATATACATTATTTTTTACTTAAGTCTCCATCTCCAGGCAGTCTCCCCAGTGTAGTTAAATGCTGTGTGCTGTATCTGAAGGAGGGTGGGGTTTGGTTTTTTTCCGGGGGGGGGGAAGGAGGTGGAGGGGAGAAAAGCTAGGTGTCACTCTTTTACCAACCTTTGTAGTTATTAAATAGAAACAGGCTGAAGGCATCCAGAAAAATTCCATGTCTGGTTTTGTTGTGCTCGTGGTCTTTTTTGTCTTTAGTGAGCTATCAAGCAGTGATTGATTTCTCTGTACTTGTTGGGATGAGATCAGTAAATCATATGAAAATGGTCTTAGGAACAAAACCATTTCAGGTGGACGAGAGGTCCTTCTCTCATTCTTTGTGTCCTATGAAGTTGTAGTGTTTCCAGATCCATTATCTGTACATTGTATGGAGATTTATTTACTTTCAACAGCAAAGTTGATCTTGTTTATTTCAGTAAGTGCTTGCTTTAGATGGCATCTGAAAGAGATAAGGAGGAAAAAAGCTGCTTTTTGAAATAAATATTGTATTCTGACCATTGCTAGCCTTCATTATCCACTTTTTATAAACTGGAGTTTGCTGGCTTTTTGTCAGCCTCATTGCAAAGCTTTGTTAATACACCACCATGAAAATGAAAGTTTCATACACATTGACATAATTAATGAAGAGGCAGGCAGCATGCTCTACCAATTAACACCACAGGGAAAAGTAAAATTGGCTTCCTTTTTGCATGTTGTGCCAAAGTTAAGAACTGTAACACACAGCAAATAAATAGAGATCCTTTTAATGAGCTGCAAGATTGAGCTGAATAACTCTGGAAAGATGTTGTGTAAACATTGCCAACTATTTAGAGTGTTAAGAGTAATTGATGAGCTTAGTTAAAAGTTAGGGGTTGGGGGGGGCTGTCAAAGAATGGAAATAGTGCTTGTTAATAAATAAATTGTAATTTCTATGCAGCTATTAGGCATGTTAAAGAATATAACAAGCACTTTAAAACAAATATGAAAAAAAAGAAACATTGTAGTGCTTGCTACTCAACCAACAAGTTTGTCAGAATTGATTTTTTCAACTGAGTATTTCTGTACTTAGTACTTACTCATAATGAAAACTTGACTAATTGTTCTCTGATGCTGGTTCTCAATAGCCCAGCCATCTGGCAACATAAGACATCACTCAACCTTGATTTTTTCCAACTGTCCCAGAAGTCCTAGGATAAGGAAGTAAACAGGTGAAATTGTTCTGTGATTAATGTGAAGCATTCTGTTTATCTTGAGACATATGCGTAGAAAATTCAGAGCAGTTCAGGTTAAAGCTCTTTTCAAAACATATTTTCATTAAACAGTTGTCCTAAAAACCTTATTAATAAGAATTAGTAAGAATGAGTTTTCAAAACATACTGGAAGTTAGAAGGCTTGATTCAGAGCCAGCATCATTTACTTAATAATGGATCAGAGTGTATGTATAACAGAAATGTAATTTTGAGTGTTCAGTGGCACCAGGTAACTTAATCTATCTCTTTTACAGAATCATAGAATGTGTTGGGTCGTAAGGGACCTTTAAAGGTCATCTAGTCCAACCCCCCTGCAGTCAGCAGGGACATCGTTAACTAGATCAGGTTGCTCAGAGCCTCATCAAGCCTGGTCTTGAATGTTTCCAGGGGTGGGGCCTCCACCACCTCTCTGGGCAACCTGTGCCAGTGCCTCACCATCCTCATTGTAAAGAACTTCTTCCTAATGTCTGATCTAAACCTGCCCTGCTCTAGTTTAAAACCGTTGCCCCTTGTCCTATTGCTACATGCCCTTGCAAACAGCCCCTCCCCCAGCTTTCTTATAGGCCCCTTCAGGTACTGGAAGGCTGCTGTAAGGTCTCCCCAGAGCCTTCTAGCAAATAAGCAATTAGTCTTTTAAGCAAATAAAACATCTCCTTTACTTTCTGTCCATTCTAAATAATTTTAATTTTTACAGTAATCAGTTTGTACAATTTTATTTTAGCCCTATTGTATTATGTCAGACACAGTTTAACACTGCATGTTGTATACCAGCCAGTCACCAAGATTGGTGATGTATGAGCGTCTGCACCTTGGCATCTTAAATATATCTTAAAATATGTCAAAATTGTAATTAGGGAAAAAAACCACAGTAAAGCTAAAAGTAATTAGAAGCCAATAAAGATTATGCTAGACTTGCTAAACGATTAACTTTCTAAATGGTCATATCTGCTGTTAGAGTAATTTCCACAACAGAGAATTGCATGTCCCTTCACTTCGTATGTTAAAGGTGATACTAGAGGCACCCAATAACTGTACGACTAAGAATATTAATATGCAAACACAAGAAACATGTATTACTGAGTAGTTAGTTAACTAGTATTTACAAAAGGAAGATTAAAAGACATAATAAATGTCAGAGTATCGTAAGACTCAAAAATAATGTTGAACCTCCAAAAGTTATTTGTTTAGAAAATAAGAATGGCAATGAAAAAAAGATCACCACCTTGCACATATTTTTTTCACTAAATCTTGAGTCTTCAGCTGCTGGAAGATTGGATTTCTACTATCTAATGACTTGTCTAGTGAGGAAGATGCATTTCTGAAAATTTTTTATCTTTCAGTAATTTGTATTTGTGTTTCATTTCCTCAGTAAGTGGTCAACCTTATTTCAACCTTATAATCAAGAGGTCTTGTTTTTCACTTTCCATCCTTTTACTACTTCAGTTCCGCATCTGTTGTTTTAGTCTTTAGCCTCTCATAATACCAACCTCTAATCATCCTTGTGTATTCTTATGTACCTTTATATTGTCTAATCTTTTTCTAACATATGTTTTGTCTTAACCTCCCATGGATTAGTAAAAGTTGTTCTCCTCCTCTGCCCTCTAAATTTTAGTTACTTTATTTTTCTCCCCTTTAACAGTTGTCCTGTTTATGTCCTTCAAACATTTAATGGACTCTGTTCTGTCCTTAGTGATGGGCCAAGTCTCTGTTGTGATGGTGTTCAGGACTTCCTGGCTGTTCTCAGTTGATCTGATGGCTGTCATCCTTTCTTCCCAGCCAGCTGGCTGTAACTCTGTCTCCACTCTGGCTGTTGCTACCACTAGCATACCAGTGTCTCTTCTTTCCCAAGTGTCTGAATATTCCTCTCTTTGACATAATGTACTCTCTTTCTGCCACTCTTTCCATAGTCCTACTGCCTTCTTCTGCAGCCCAATAGAATAACTTCTACAACATCTATAAATCACAATGGCAACTGCTGACTTCCAGCAGGGGAGATGAGGATGGGAGTAGTAGGAGAGAGATAGATAGGACAAAAGCTTTCATAAGGAGGAAAATACTTTATTGGCTTATTCTGTGTATGATTGTATCTTTGCCTTCAGCTTTAGAAAACCCTTTACTCTCTTTAATGCTTCACTTTTCCATATGTGTAAAGAGACGGAATATTGCTTAAGTATGTTAATAAATTTGTTTGTCTTCAGGTTGTACGAAGTTTCTTTGTTGAAGCTGGCCAAGGATAAAATATAATTAATAACCCTAACAGTTGTCACTAAAGCTACAACGTACAATGAGCATGTTAAAGACAGATGATCATAATTTCTGTGATCGAAAACTGGAATGATGCGGAGATCTTTAACGCTGAAATCCATGCATTCACATCTTGTGTAGCAAGTATATTTCTGGTCATCCATATGTCCAATAGGTAGAAACAGAGAAGGTAGTGAAACAGAATGTGACAGGAATAACAAAATGTGCAAAATAGCTTCTACTGGATGAAAGCTTAAATAGATTACGATTCTTGAGCTTGGAATAATGACAGCTAAGTAGAAAGAGAGGCCTACACAATCAGCAATGTTTCAAAGAAGACAATGTTTTCGCAGTACGAGAATTAGTACTCAATGATATTGTCAGTCAGCAAGTTCAATATTAGCAAAACAAAGTACTTTTTTCACATGGACCATAATTGTGGGACTTAACAGTTTATTTGGGCTTAAACAGGATGGATCAAATAGTGGCAGGTACATACAGTGATCTGTATGCAAGTATATAGATCCTCTATATAGACCCTCTAGCTCAGGAGGGTCAGAAGCCACTGACAGCAGGATTATATTTTGAAGACAGGTGCAGTGTTCCACATAGCATTTCTAACATTTGTTCCTAACCGTTTGCCACTATGATTCTGGACTAGATGAGCCTTTTCTCTTAGGCAGTATGACAATTCTTCTGTATTAAAAATATGTATGAACTAGATGATGTTGTTATAAAACTTATGATCAATAAGGGCTAATTAAACAATTGTAAAGTTCAAAATCCAATGAAAGAACATCTTTGTGTGTTTTACATTTGTATGCCATGAATTAAGTTTCTGCAAATAAATATTGAGGTGCTTAGGGTGGACAGGTTAGAGCTTATTAATTACCTAGCTTTGTACATATAAGCAATATATATGCCAGCTCCAATCACTAATAAATCCTTCAGCTTTGAGGGTTTTCCTGTTCATTTCGACTGAACTGTTAGTGTATGTGACAGGCCATGGTTCTGTCAGAACTAATTGTCCCCCTTGAAAAGCTGGCAGCACAGGGAAGTGACAACTTAATGGAAGCTAAAGCACTCTAATGGCAGTGCCTGGTGAAAGCCAGGGAAAGTCATCCATAGCATTTGCCCTGGCTTTTGAAAATGTCTCTTTGCATTTCTGGTTGCCTGCAAGATATTGGAGCTTTACTGGAGTCGCATTTACAGGTATTATTAAATGAAATATGACTCAGTAAAACACTTGTTTGTTGATAGAGTTTATCGTGCTGAGGTCAGACCATCTAATGTTGTGATCATATTGCATGTGCTCCGAAGTACTGCAGTATTAATCATTTTAGGATCCTTAATTTTAGATGTTGCATAAACCCATTTCATATATATAAAATAAATAAAAATATAAACATTTCATCCTACTCTTCACATGAGGGCATAAATATTTTTAGTTAGATATGAATGGAGTATGTGTTTAATTGAATGGATGAAAACATAATTTAAGTATAGTTGTTTACAGGTGAACAATATATAGATTATTTCTAGTGCCTTTTATTATCACTAGGAATTAAGAGTTGTGTTGAGCTGATGGATAAAATTATTGTACCAAGATTAATTTATGTTGTTTTAATCTATTTTCAGATCACATTGGTCTATGCTAACGTATTTATTTCTAAATAAATAAAAGCCAGTCATTTACATTCATTAAATTTGTGAACTCTGTTATAAATATCCAGTGAGAATATTTTAATTTTAATTACATTTTAATATTTTAATAACTTTTTATATATTAAACATTGGGTATTCCATTTAGATTATTGCCTTCTTACAGGGGTTACAAGCAAATAATTGCTTTGTTTCTGGTTTTCTTGGTGGCTTTTGGGCACAACCAGAATAGCGATGGCTTTCAGTAGAACGGTATTTCTTAATCTTGTAATAAAATAGTATGTATGTTTTTACAGGTTGTGATTAGCAAGGTAGATTTTTTTTTAAAAGAAAGTGATGTGTATTAATATCATTACTAAGAGTTAGTAAAATTAATCAGTACTACACCATTTATCCAAGTTCACAAAAAGAGAACAGGAGAAAGCAGACCAAAGAGGAATTCAGAATTTAAAGGGAGAAAGCCAAGTGACTGGTTTAAATTAAAAATAAACAACCAAAACAAAACAAGCAAAATCTTTCCTGTATGCTTACTTTCACAATGATTTTATTTACAATTGTGACTTTCACATTTTTTAGCATGTAACAATTATTTTAGTGAAGAAAGGGTGAATGATAAACAGACACTATTTCTTTAATGTTGTTCTTAACACCAATCTGTTTCTTTTCCTCCTTCCCCTCTTTTCAGCCATTTTAAGAAACATACGCTGACCTTACAAAACTCTGCATTCCATATTAAATGAGGTTTGATGCATGCTTTTAACTAGTAAAAATGAAGTTGTAAAACTTTTTAAAAATTGCTTACATATTGTTTCTGAAGCGTACCTTCAACAGCTCTGTGGGTACAGAAGATAGCTGCGTTATCATTCCTTCATTTGTAAGCACCGGAATCCAAAGGTGAAGTTGCTGATAAAGGCATTTCTTACAGCTTTACTGTGGATAATTATATTCAATTATTTGCTTGTGTCTTAGATAAATTTATGCATCACAATGCAATTGGAGCTAAGCAGTAAAGTGTCCGGTGCTACAATTTGTGGTTCTGAAGTGGGGAAAAATAAGTAGGTATTGTCATGTGGTATTTTGCATCTTAGTTCATACAGAAACATTTACAAATGTCGTCATATTTAGAGGACATGCTTGCTTGATTCACAGATGTCAGTGGGATTGCAGGATGTAGGATCCATTGATGTAACTAACCAAGTCTAAAGGCAAGAAGAGACAAATATGTCACTGAAAGAATTTCAGAATTGGAAAAGGTCAATAGAGCAAGGACAAGAACGAGGGATAGCAGAACATAAAAGAGAAAAGAATGGGGAGGTTGTAGAAGTCTACAGTTTAGATAGATACTGAGAATGGAAATTAAGAAAGATAGATGTCGTGTAAGGATAAGGTGCCACAAGTAGATCCTGTTGTCATAGAATGCCTTGAACTGCACCAAGTGCCTATAAATCAAATACATTTTCTTCATACCTCAGAGAAGTTACAATTCCCTTTAAAAGGCTACATACTTAAAACATTTCTCCTTTTAGAAGATGGATACTGTCATTTTTTTAGGTAACATACCCTATCTGCTTTGGCCTCTCTACATTAATGCTTCATCTCAGATGAATAAACAAAAAATGTATTTATTTTTTAATAATCTTCCTGATGTTCTTTTTATCTTGAGTGTTCATCCAAAATTTCTCAAGGCGTTGTGTTTTTCTTTCATTAGGAGATAAATTGAAAATAGAGGCGTCTGCTTCTTTGACTCTCTTCTATTAATAAAAAGCTACAAAGTCATATTTTGATGAAAACAAGAGGAATCAAAAATTATCAAAGGATAATTTCTGTGTTCACAGATAGTAGCTCCTTATAGGCAATCTGCAGCCCACAATCCTCTCTTTACCTTTTCCCAGGGGTAAAATTTCTAAAATGAACTTTACTTTTTTGCATTTCCTTGTCTCCTTCTCTTGCAGGTTCTCTGTGATTTGTGCCTTCCCCCCACCTGCCCAGTACCACACTGTAACAAAACAGTTCTAGCAGAACCCCTTTGCTTACCTTTATTTTGGCAGTGACCGCTACCTATGTTTGGGTTGGGACCACTCCTCTTTTGGGTCTATTTACATTAAGTTTTGGTATTTTTAAGGATTTTCTGGAGTTAAGTGTGAAGCTATGGCTTATAGTTACTATCGGCCAGATAGTTTATAATAACTGATATTAATGTATTTTTGCTATAAAATTATTTCAAAATGGCTCATTCTTACTTACATATTCTCCTGGAGTAAGTCCCACTAAGTATACTTCAAGAAGCTGCACTTGTCTGTATATTCAGTGACTGTGACTTTTATATTACATTACTTTTCAGTTTCTTAACAGAAATGTTCTCTATTGGAAACCGTTTCCTTAACACAGAGAATTAATAAGAGCTTATACAATCTTTGCTTCACTTAAATTGGAAATTTCAAGTCTGTTTTACTTTGTAGTGCAGTGCTCTGTTGCAAGTTCATGTATTTTTAATCTTTAATGGTGACCACAGGATCTGCATAATGCACAGCTTTTGACAGTTTTGCATTTATTGTTTTCAGACATCAAGGAACATCATCAAGGTTGATGGTCCAAAGTTAAAAAATTCTTTCAGAAAAAAAATGGATAAAAGTCTGTTACGCTGTTATTAAAGAAATTCTTTGATTTAACTAAATAATCATCAGCTCTAACAGGACAGCATTACATTGCCAGCTCTTCAGGTGGTAGTATGGCATCACCAACCCCACCGCATCTTCCCCCACAAATGGAAGGAAGTTACTTTTGGGTTTCAGCTGTAAGAGTGCACATGCACTAGTGGCCTTTTATCTCATCTGACATGCTTTCTTCTTAGGAGAAAGCAAGGTCTTTGAAGACAGACTTATTTGAAGCACATTGCTCTATACAGAACACAATTGTCATGCACGAGACCCCAAAACAGAGGTGATGACAGAGAAGGACAATATTATGAACTCACCTACTAGCAGTTGCAGTGAGTTTGTTGCACTTCTACTGATGGCAGGTCACCTTATGTAAGAAAGAGTTGGTCTAATAAAATAGTACCATCTAGTTTTATACGCACTGATGTTTTTTCAAGAGGTGTTGGAGACTAGAGTAATTTCATAACAGAGGAAATGTTTTGACAGCTTCTTTTGCTTTGAAATTATCAGGTCCTCAATACTGTGAAATATTATCACCATTGATAAATTATTGAGCACAATATTTTCTTCAGGTAAGAATTTCATCTTCCAGTATGATGGATGTGTCTCCCATCTAACACTGGGTGCACCGAGCTCCTTTAAGAGCCAGAGGTTCAAAAGCTGTGCTTTGCCACTTTTATTTTGCAGTTTGTTGAAATAATCAGTTTTCTCCTCCTTTTAAGTACTTCTTTTGACTGAATTGCCAGTATTAGAGAAAATACAGATTGAATATAACTTTATTTTCCCCTAAACTTAACCAGACTTAATTGTGATTTACAGATTTACACACATATATTTCTTTGTATATGTGTCTGGTTTTCCTTTTAAAGCTAACGGACAATTCACTGTATCGATGAGCTTTATGTTTTCAGCTGAAGATTAATTCATGCATTTCAATTTCATATTTTGTTTTAATTTTTTAACTGACCGAAGGCAGCAAACCACGATCTTCACTGTCTTCACTATTGCCCTTTACAGAAAGCTACTGATTGATGTAAGGGTTTTTTTTCATACATACATAGTGTGTGTGTATATACATACATATATGCAAATTACTCTTCAAATCTGTGTCCAAATTAATTGTTAATTTGACATATTTTTAATTGACAAAATTTATATTCTGTGAAACAGTACCAAGTTCAAATGTACACAAAAAATTGAATGTTTGTCTGCATGCTGTGATGCATGAGAATAGGATTTTTCTGTTCACACCTACAGCTGCTTCCCTCATACCTGTGTTGTCTCAGCTTTAAGAAGAAGCTTGCTTTCAATTTATGCAGTATAAGTACTGTGCCTCATGCATGGAGTATATTGACATGTGTAGAAGAGTCTTTTTTAATTTGTATAAATTATCATACGTTTGCTAAGTTGTAAGAATTTTAGATCACTTCAGGAAAAATCTGGACCCTGGAGAGGTATCAGATTTTGTTGGAACTGGGACAAGTGTGAATTGTGCGCAATAATTACTTAGTTCATCTCTGGGCTACTTTTTAGGTGTTGTGAAGGAAAAAAGCAAGAGGAGGTATAGTTGCAGTCAGAGGTCAATGTAAAGAAGTCCAGGTAAATCAAAATTATTCTACACTGTAACTAGCTTGCTCTTCTCCCTTTGCCTTGTCCTTTTTCTCCCCCACTAGTTTTTGTTTTTTTCATACCTTCTTCACTTACTTCTAGTGTTGATAATCCAAGGTAACCAAATGTAGTTTAGCATGTATAAATACCAGGCATAAATGCTTAAGCTGGAAAAGTCTGATGGATGTTTACAGCATTCTACAGCTTCTTCCTTGCCTCCAAAATTCTGAAGGGCAGATAAAACATCAGAAATCTCTTGGTTAGGTTTGTATAGGGTCTGTAAGAATTGCTGAAGCAATTGCAAAGGTGATGTGGTATCAACCTAACTTGCGTGTGTAATGAGGAAACTGTTTGGACAGGAAACTACCAGTGTCAATAATATGCCTCATTCTGTTTACATGAAACAAATTTGTAATTTACACAGAAAACTAATGGGGTCTCTGGTGTCTTGCAGATTTCTTTAGCTTTATCTCCTATGTATAATTAATGTAAGCAAGAGAGTGAATGAGCACTTTTCTGTAGGAGTCAATAGGCAAGTATGTTTGGAAAATGAATGAACTGCTAAGATTAATTGCAAGGCTACCCGCCTGAATATTCTGTTGAGAGACTCAGAAGGAAACGCCAACCCTTTTATATCCAAAGGATTTCTTTATTCAAAGTTGTTCATAATCTAAATAACTTTAGATATCAGATTGGACTGAAGATAATGCTTTATTGTGAATGTACTACTCTTAACAATTGTAAGCTATTAATTACTGAAAGAGAACAATTCCTATGCATATTGATCTTAATTTACTCAGCTAGCTTGTGAGTATTCTACATAATGATGGCCAATTCCAATAATAAAATCTACAGTGGTTGACTAGTCAGCAGAAAGATTTAAATGGAAGTGTTGTGTGAACTACTTTTTGGGGAAAAAAAAGAATGATCTCTTAGATGGAAATATGATACGGTTAAGGTCTTTTGGTTTTGCTTTGCATTTTTCTAGTAATTTTAGAGATCATATATCTTTTGGGTCCAGATTTTTATTCCTGTTTATTTTAGCAAAGTGCTGTTTATCAATATTTTGCCAGTATTTTTAAAAGGATTTCCTGAAGGGAAGAAATAGTATATGCTGTTTGGGGGTTTTGTGTGTGTGTGTGTTTGGTTGGTTTTTTTGTTTGGTTGGTTGGTTTGTTTTGTTTTGTTTTTTTTTTCTGGCTAAGTTTTAGGAATGTTTTGTATGTATTGGTTAATTCTGTCTACAGACCTCTGCTGTTGTTTTGACTGCCACTAATGTAAAATCTGATAATATTGATCCAAATTGTGAAGCCAGTCTTATGAATGGTAGGTAGGAACAAGGAAGTACAAGAAGGAAAATCCTCAAAGGGAAGAAGTTGTCAGCATGTCCTATGTTCAAGTTCAGACAGAGCTTTTTTTCTTTACCATTTTAGCATGGAATCAATGGGGAATGCATAATTTTTCAGATGTGTCTGAGACTGCACAGCAAATGGTCACCAATAAGATTCTCAGCTGCCACACAATCTGGCATAGCTCCTTTCTGCTCCACAGCTCCCAGTTGCATTCAGCCCACTGTCAATGTGATGCCACTTTTTGGCTCCTTGCCCATCTGTTTTAGTAATTACTGTCATATAAACTGATATTTTTAAACTAGGAACCATGTTGTTATGAGATAAGCCCATTGGAGTTACCTTTTGTGATGTGTTAAAGCAGTTTATTGACTTGTTACTTTAAAACACAAATGTTGCATCAACATTTCCTGCAGTATATAGAGAAGGATACAATGATTTTTTTGAAGCCAAGATAACAAATTATAATGAAATATAATCAAACTTTCAAAATGGTTCCTTTTAGTCACTGTAATGGTACTTTCAGAGTTTTAGGGTGTTTTGTTTTGTTTTGTTTTTTTAAGATCACAAAAGAAAATGGTGTCCTTGAATAAAGTATTTATATTAATAAGTTTTGGCAGTCATTTTTTAAGTGTAAAATATACAAAGAAGTGGTTTGCCCTATCCAAATTATCCATTAGCACAGTAGGACTATCCTAAATTACACCATTACAAAGGTCAGCTAAAGTACAAAGATTTCAGGAGGATGAAGAGCAGTTTTATTCTTAAAGAAATTGCATAGAATCAAAGGTGAGTTAAAAGAACTGCAGCATCCAGGAGCAGACAACATCCTATTATCAACCTAACCCATTAACAAACCCAGAGGCAATGGCAAAGAAGCCAACACAAATGTCAGCGGAGCGTGCCAAAGAGCCAGATGCCATCACTGGAAAGTGACTTCCACAGCTTGGCATCTGTGCCTTCCGCATGTCATCTGAAGAGGAAGAAAAGCTGGGCAAATATGATTGTTTTGGGGTGTGTATAGAGCATGTTTCCCTCTCCTCCCTTTACCTTTCTTCGAAGCAGTGTTCTTGGCTAACTTGCATCAGGCATATTAGTAACAAGTTTAGAAAGGACACAGGCATTTCTGTGCACAGGTATGTATGTATAAAAATGAGTATCTGTTTACATTTGGGCAGGATGGAACAGAAAAAGGGGGAGACCGGGGAAGGAGGCAAAAGAATAGAGCAAAGTAAAACCAGAGCAACACATAATAGAATTATGAAAATAAATGTTTACCGTTTATAATTCTTGCAGTGTTTCTTCATTTTAGTATTTTCAATAGTGAAACTTCAATAATTTCTCTAACTTTTCTGAAGTCATATCTCCTGTGTAAATCAAACAATTTTTTTATATGTTCTCTTTGCAATGACGTTCCTCGTAGCACGTTCAAAGAAGTAACATTTGCAAATTTAATTTTTACAATTTAAACTGAATTATTTGATGTGATTATCGTTCTGTTATACCTGGATAATATATCTAGATATGCATCCAAATATTGTTTGATTGCTTCTTTTTAAATTGTAGGAATAATTTTTGTCCATGTTGTCAGTAGTCAGGCTTTTTTTAGTAGGCCTAACCATTCTAAACTATTAGAAAAAGTGCCTGCAATAATTTGAGTGGCCTCCAGTGACTGTGGGGCCACTGGAATCTGTATACTGTAACTAGTAACTGGTAATCTTTTATGGTTGGCTAGTAGCTAGCTATATATGTATATAAGAGGTATTATCATATTCAAATGGCCACGCGTGTGTGGATTAGGTGAGGGGAGAAACACTGTGACTTCGGATAATTTTCATCTTTTCCGTTTTCATGTTCTGTGGAAACATTTGTGAGCTACAGAGATCTTGTGAACAGTCAAAATCCTTTGTTTAAAAGTGAAAATAGAACAGTAGTAAATATGAAATAAAAGTATTAATTAATTCAGGGAAAACTCTTTAAAGTTATATTAAATAGAAAGAGACAATTTGAGGTGAACTGTAGAGTTAAAATATATTTTTCAAAGCTTAAAAAAGTTCACAGAAAATTGTTTTTATGATTCAGCTGTCAAACATGGTTGCAAAAACCCAATTTAAGGCAGACAATAAAGGTTTTTGATGCACACTCGTTCAATATGCTACCCCATTGACAGAGCAAGCCTTCTTTTTTGTATGATAGTGCTGGATTCTGAAATGAAACACAGTAGGTAGGAGGAAGCTGAAAAGACTTCAGAAGCTATCATCTGTCTCGGAACGAAAGGATTTTTTCCCCCACTTTAAGTTTCAGTATCCTATGTCTTTCATGCATTCAGTACATACTGAAGCTGTTAAAAAGATATCAGTGTCAAAGCATGAGGAATTATAAGAGCAAAGTTGTGGTTACAGTTGGTCTGGACAAAAGAGGATTATTGTTTTCTTAAGTTCTTATTTAAAACCTTCAGGTCCATTTTTTTAGGTTCCGAAATCATGGCTGAGGAGAAGAACTAACAAGATGTAATTATCAATACCATTTACATTTAAGCAGCCGTGGGGTTTTAAAATTTTTAATAAATTATAAAGATTTTGACAGGATGATAGAATTGGCACTGTGCAATTTAAGGTTTCTCTATCGTAAGAGATCCATATGCCTAGATCTTCATAGTTCTTTTGGAGTTAAATCTTCAGATGCCATGTCCTAGAATAAAGTCTTTATCATTTGGATTTGAAATGCCAGGTGTGTCATCACTGAAATATTTTAGCTTGCTAGTATTACAGTTGACTTTATTCTTTCTTCATTGCTTGTTCTTCTCCTTATTATAGATGGTCTAAATTTTTCTTCTCTTCACCTTTTTACACTTCAGTGCTTCACAGACTTCACTACCAAAACCTTGCCACATAAACTGAATACACTTTTTCTTTTTAAATTTTCTTGATGCATTCATATATATTTTATTTAACTTACAACAACATAGGCAGTGCAGGTTCTGACTATCAGGAGGACTATCAGGACTCCTACTATCAGGAGAAGTAGCTGTTGCTGAATTCTTAAAGATTTAAAAGCACCGTACCACAGAGGCTTGAATAATTTGATATGTGTTTGGTAATTTATAAAAGGTAAGTCGCTGGTTATTCCAACATTCAGTAAAAGATTCAGAGTTTTAATATTAAGGAATCACAGAAAGGCGGAGGTTGGAAGGGACCTCTGGAGATTGTTGAATCCCCCCTGCTGCACAAAGCAGGATTAGTTACATTGAGTAGCATGTACGTAGGGACTGGGTTTTGGGTATCTCCAAAAACAGAGACTCCACAATCTGCGTGGAAACACTGTTCCAACGTTTGATAGATCCTTCTCCCAGTAAAAAAGGTTTTCTTATGTTTAAATGAGATGTCCTGTTTGTCAGTCTGTGCCCATTGCCTCTTCTGATTTGCCTGGACAGCAGTGAGAAGTGTTTGGCTCCATCTTCTTTATTCTCTTCCACAGGGTATTTATGCACATTGGTAAGATCCCCCCGAGCCTTCTCTTTTCATGGCTAAACAGTCTCAGTTGTCTCAGCCCCTCCTTGTATGTCAGATGCTCCATTCCGTTAATCATCTTTCTGTCCCTTTGCTGGACTCGCGCCAGCATGCCCATTTCTCTCTCTTGCTGGGGAGCACAGAACTGGCCACAGTACTCCAGATGCGGCCTCACCAATGCTGAGTTAAAGGAGAAGGATCATCTCCCTTGTGATCTGCTCACCAGGCCCTTTCTAACACGACCCAGGATGCTGGAGACCTAGTTTGCTGTGAGGGCACATTGCTGGCTTGTGTTCAACTTGTCCTTCTGGTCTTCCATGTCCTGCCTTTTCTATAAAGCTGCTTTCCAGACAGGTGTTCCCCATCCTGCACTTGTGCATGGGGCGGTTCCACCCCGGATGCAGGACTTGGCGTTAGCACAGTGTGCTGTTTTCATCATCACTTTGCTTGCATTTGTAGTAGTAGTAGTAGTTTTTGTATTGCTTTGAGTAATAGATAAAGTCTTATTTTTCAAGTTTTTCTTCTGCCAACCCCTTGAACTTTATTCTGTGAATTCTAATCTTCCCGGTATTTTGCAGTTTGCAGTTCACAGAAAAAATTATTCAAGCTTCTTACTACTCTTTCATTAAAACCTTCTGTTTATGCTACATCACAAAAACGTTTTGAAGTTTGACTTATCATAGGCATTGGTGTTTTATGGCATTCATGCTGAACTCCACCTATGTTGTTTAGATGTTTTTTCTTTCCTTTTGCTTTTCGTTTCTCTCTTACCCGAGAGATTTAATATCCTAAGATTTTTTGTTACTGGCTATTTGGAAGTCAACACATAACGTGTAGGGCTCAGCTGTTGTGACTGATGTAGTCACATTACAGTTAAAGCTTTTAAAGGTGAACTTTTAGAAAATTCTTGAGAACTCAGTGCCTTGAATTTCAGTGACAGTCTGTTACCTTAATATTTTGTTAAAACCCTAAATACAAAAGCTTTAGGTGGTTACATTTTAATTATGTGTTAATGAGTTGGAGGAAGGGTGAACCAAGCGGGGCAAAGCATCTGAGTCATAAAAAAAAAAAAAAAGTTTAAAACTACTTTAAACTAGGGAAAATGTTAGTGATCTTTTTTTGGAATTTGTGGTGCTCTATTTCTGTGGCTGTAGGTTGGAACACATTGGATGTCAGACTGATTGTCAGCGTTTGTGTTCGTGGTTTTATCTGTGGGTGGTTTCTCAAGTAAAGAATTTTGCATTTATTGTAAAAGCTAGTAAGGTAACTTTCCTATAGTTATCTAGGTATTAAAACACAGAAGATGTAATTAATGCATAAGAAGAATTTGAATACTTACCTTTTGTTTCAAAGAAAAGGGACTCCTGAAACATAATTCACTATTAAGTTTTGAACTTGAAATCTTGTGCTGAAGAGATTTGACATGGTAAGTTCTAAGTAGCTTCAGTCTTTCTCTTTTCTTTTGGTTGCTTCTATCACAAGAAAGGCTACTGTCTGTATGCTTGAATAAACATCCACTGAATCAATATGTATGCATTTTTACACCTGTATATATAGCAGATGGTGGTGTATTATCTTAGTTGGTTATATACTTTATCTTATTGATCTACCCTATCATCACACTTTGGACTGTTACTCAAAAAACTAAGTTCTGACTCACTATAACATTTTGAGCACATAATTTACTACTTCACAAAAGGTAGAATTGAAATGGCTATTTTATGTCAGACGATTAAGGCCTCTGAGCAGTTCTGTGAATTCTGGCGTGAGGAAAATAGTCCAGTGTTTTCAATATTATAGCCTATGTGGTACAGGTCTCTAGGGATGCATTACTCCCTCTGTACTTACTGCCCCATTCTTAGTCATCTGAAACCTTCTTCCCATGAGTAGAACAATAACTTGTTAAATGCTTAAAAATCATATAAAGTCATACTAAGAGGCGTGTGACAGCTACCAGCAAACACCATTCCCTTCTGCCTTAGTGCCAGAAACTCCTTGATACCACACAGAAAAAGTTATGAGTTAGAAGTGTTCTGTATTAACAATACAGAATGGTTCTGATTTGTTCTGTATTTTGAATCAGTGCTGTTATTTGGTCATGCAAATCTTACAATGTTGTTTATATTCATTTACCTACAAATATGCTTTTAATCAGTGTGACTTTGCAGGTAGTTGCTTATTTGGTTACAGATTTTATTTGTTTGTTTGTTTGTATTGCTTAATCTATTTAAGTAGAACAAGAAAATCAAATCAAATGTAGGTTTATACTACATTAACAAATGTGCCTATAAAGTACAAGTTGGTATTGTTAAACTGGTTGGCAGACCAGCATGATAGGATGAAGACTTGAGCTGGAGCTGTTTATTTTGTGACATTTAGAGGCTCTGGAGCAAATTAAAGAAGGTTACTATAAGAGAGGTTTGATGGCTATACTCAGTTGGCAAAACGAGACAGCAAAAATTAGTGACAAGTGGAAAATTTCAAGCTGAAGAAGTATGAAAAATGTTTGCAGCTTGGTAGATGCAGTGATGGCTAACAGCAGTATTTTAGAGTTAATGCTGAAAAAAAAAGTACGTAAGAAACCCGGAGAGTCATTGCCCTTATTAAGGAAAGAGGTAAGCATGGTGCAGCCTATTTTTTAACAGGTTAGATCAAAGAACAAATTTTGGTGATGACAGAAAAAAGTCATTATTTTAATTATTCTTTTTTGAGACCACTCAAAATAATATACTTTATATGATGCGTCTGGAAAACAAGGAAATATGTTCTTGTACATGTTTATTTGCGTGGTGAAGGTTTTATGTATTTATAAAGGAAGAGTACAGAGAAAATCTTTTGAAAGGCAGTGTATATCTTACTGTGGGAAATAACTTCCTTTTTACTATTGGCTGTACAGAATACTAATTGTGTTCTATAGCATGGTTAATTCAGATAAGCATTAGAAGTGTGTAAAGATATTTTTGTCTAAATAGTATGAAACTGAGCTTTTCTATTACATTTCTGTGAGTCTGGATTTTGTTTAGTTTGATCCCGTGAGGCTAAGTTTTCTCAGGTATATCCCGTAGTTCTGCGTGAATTCAGATTGCTCATCAGTTAATATATAATGAAACAAAAGTACCACAGTATAAAGCTGGTACAACAAAAATGCAGTTGAAATTCAGAGAAATACAGAGACAGTGCAAAATATGAACTAATAAATCCTGCGTGAAAGCATCTAAATACTTAATTTTACTTGTGTAAAGCTTTTGTTTTGCCATGAAAGATCTAAAATATATGGCACTTTTGTATGTCTAGAATATAAATAATCTGATGACAGCATCATTCTAAAGTTCATGCATATTTTTAAAATGATTTAGTTCTCCTATAGTTCTCAATCTTATCCAGGTGCCTTATTCAGTCACACCAAAAGCACATTACTGAACAGTTTATTTATTATTGTGTAAGTCTTCATTCACTTGTACTATACTATTTTCAGTTGAGCTGCATATCACACCTGTTTGGAAAAAGGTTAAGATTGAGGTGTTTTTGTGTTTCGGTCTAAGATTTCTGAGGATGTTTCTTGAAATAGACTCGACAAAACAGAGTAGCGGGCTTCTGGCACAAATGCCGCACGCTACACGCGATTAATGATTAACTCTTTCTTTATCTACTGGATTACTGATATTAGCATATCCACTGCTCTGATCTATTGATATCAAGGGAATTTGCTTCTAAATTTTATTTGTTTAAGCAAAAATACGAAAATAACCCCCACATTTGTAATGAATTTGTAATTTCTCTATAGAGGAGTCAGTTCTATTGCTTCGGAAAAACTTTTTCTTGTTACTGAGCGTGCATGGGATAGAGGAATTGAAGGAATGAAAAAAGGTTTTCCTTCAAAATTTATTTTTGTTAACATGAGTAATTCTTTCAAGAATTCAGTAGGTGGGATACTTCTATGCAAAGAGATGATGCGGCAGAGTGCTGAGTGTGTCGGTACTGGGTTGTGGAGAATGCTCCAAGTTTCTAATCTGTTTCTGACTTAGAATATTTTCTTAGAGGTAATTATCCCCAATAAACCTGATCAAAGTACTTCTTGCATAATTAAAATATTTTCTTCATAATTATTTGTTTGAAAGACCATGTGGTTTTTTTTATAATTTCAGAGCTTATGACTAATTATTCATTTAGTTTTTGAAATTGCATGGGGACAGCATTTCAGTGGAAGAAGCAATTGTCTTCAGGTGTATTTTCTGGTGTGTTAAAACCTTGCAGTGCTTTAAGATGAAAGCAAGGGGTAGGATTACATATTTAATTTAAGCGTATCACATTTTTGAGATAATTTGTAACTGGAGATAACTGCCATTTTTTACTTATGATTTCCTTGCAGAATGATCAAAAGCTGTCATTGACAAACAAATCTATTTCTCTCTAGTGATTCTGAATGCATCAATCACACAGCTGTTCCACCTGCAAAAGATTCTATCTATTATATTATCACCATTGAATTAACTTTTAGTAGTGCATACACTTGAGATATGGCCAGGTGACTATCTGTTCATTCCTCTGAGCTGGGCTAAAGTGGCCTTGCCTGTTGCTTTATATCCCTACTGGTACCTGCCTGAAAAGGAGATGAAAAAGTGATATTTTTGTAATTCTTCCATAATGGGTCGCTTAAAAACAAATTTTAGGCAAGTTATAAATGATGGATTTTGCACTCTCTCCAGCTTATTGTGTTCCTCCAGATTCACAGTAAATTAGGTAGCTTAAAAAATGTGACTTCTGTGGGGGATTATTTTGAGTTGGTATCTCGTGTCTTTGTTTGCATTCACATAATCATTACCAAAAGTTAGAAGGCCTAGCTTTTAGTGACATGATGCATGAATGAATGTTTCACAGATTACTTTTGGAAAGAAACTATAATTTTCTTTTTCAAAATTCACCTTTGCAAGGAAGGCAGCCTAACCTGCTTCATATAAACAGGCTATCATTTGGAGTACAGGATTTTAGAGATGTAGCATTTTTTTGTAGTGCCTTTTCCAACCTCTTATTTATTAATATTGAATCAAATCTTAGTCAATGTAACTTGCTGCTGTATTGTTTAATTGAATGTAATTTCATACCCTGTGCAAGATTTTTTTTTTTAAATTTTAACACTTCCCCCTACAAAACATCTATTAATGAAAGATGACCATTTGAAATTTGGTGTACAAAATGAACTCAAGTTGTAAGCACTGACATGTTATTCAGCTTGAATCTTTTATTATTTTTTTCTTCAGACTTTTTGTATGTCAAGGGAAAAAAATTGCTGTAACGTGTTATGAAATATTGTGCCACATACACATAAAAATATATCATAGCTGGCATATCTGTAATTTAGTTGTAAGTCTGAAATTCCTATTAGGAATCTATATATCATATTAGCGAAACAGTATCCATGCTCTACTACATTATTTTGGTAACATGATAGCTAGATTTAAAATGGAATCCAGAGGTCATAGTTGCCATCATATTGAGAATTATTTAATCGCATTTTCCTTCCTGTCACTGACCTCATCTCCAGCCATAACCACAACTGTCTACGTTGCAGCAGGTGTGGAAACCCTCTAATATGTTTGTGCAATTTCATTTTCTAAACCTACAGCGAAGAAAGTAGTTTCAGTTTTCAGACTGTGTATCAGCTAGTTTGTGGGGGCGGCACTAAAATAATCAAGTATTCAATTATTTGGGATCAGTAAATTCATTATATTAAATGTATTTTTCTTATTTATGTTTTAGGTTGTATCTGACAATTATTGAAATTATATTAGCAAATACTAAATTTACAAAAACAACAGTTAAAGACAACAATAAATTACAGTGTTCAATCCCCACAAAAGCCCGTTATTCCCTGCATTGCACTTCTCACTGCCAATAGCAAACTTTTGTTTGTAAACTTACTTTGAGTAAGTTACATAGACATGTTCTATTTAACAATAAAGGAATATAAAAATTTTGTGTAAGGTTCAGGAATGTTGAGCATTTTGAATATTTCTCGTGCTGAAAAAGAAAAATTCCTAAATTTAAACTGAACTGCTGTTTTTCTCCAAGCATCTGATTTGGACTCCTTACTGGAGTAAAAGTTAAAATTACATGGGGTATAACTCAAGTAAAGTTGGGTTTAGTTTGACAAAGGCTATGCATAAACCAAAATTAACTTACGATAGTGATAGCACACAAAAAATATTGTGTAACTAAGTATTGGCACAGTATACATGGATCTTTGTGAGTGCTGGAGGGAGAAGCAGCTTCCAGTGATCGATTTTTTTCATTTCAAAACAAAAGAACATAAAAATTTTCTGATAAAAAGTTACGTGTGTGATGTAAGAAATACAATCAGAATGGTGCTTTTGAATGTGTGGGTTTGTGTGGTTTTTTTAAGGAGCACACGTCCTTTGAGAGAGTACAAACTCACCACAAAAATAGTGTAGATAGTTAAGTTCAAGCACAGAGACTAAGAATGATATTGTGAAATGTACGTTCTGGCCATATCATGTACTTTGAGGAAGAATGTCTCCTTTGATAAAACGTAAAAAAAAAAAAAAAAAGGGTTTTCAGATACTGCTGTATACTGCAGATCTGAAGAATAATTTATTTTAGAGAGGTTCCCAGTTCTTATAAAGAAATGTCTTGCTACCCATATTTCTAATATCTAATAGTAAGCTTTACTGATAATTTCAGGAATGCTTAGACTATTCCAAGTTACACTAAGGTTATTAATGAAATAAAATATTTAAAAATCTTATTTAGTAAAATGCACAGTCTCCTGTGTTGTGGGAGATTAAGTGTCAGGGAATTTATTTTTACTTCATATTTGTTAAATTTTATAAATGTGATATAATAGAATGCATTTTTATGTTAATTTAGGTATATACATATTAGAAAAAAAAATTATTATGTCATACTTCATGATAACATCTTGTTATTTTTTGCCTAAATTAAGCTTTCATTTAGAGAAATAAATTTCTGTTTGGTACTGTTATTCCCCTCTTCCTCTGCAGGCCAGCCAGGTATTCAGCCCAATTTTTTTCCATGGTAATATGAAGCTTAACAGAGTTTTCTGTGAAAATTTAAATATTATTGTGGGGAATGAGAACTAGTTTGCCTGTAAGTTGGTACTTGGTATTTAATTTGTTCCCTGCTACTCCTTTTTGACTTCTTTTTTCCTGGTTGTATTCTTGATTTGGAATGGCAGCTTCAATCTGATCTTCAGTCATCCTTCTCTTGTGGCTTTGAGCATCAAGAACATCATCAAGAGGCAGGGGAGCACAAACTGTCACTCACCTTGTATAATTATTACCAGTTTTATAATTATTACCAGTCTAGCCTAATTCTTGAGATCTGTAACAGATTTTAGAAGTGGATAAAACTTCTGGGGAGAGAGGATAACTGAGAAAGGAAAGCCAAGTCACTCTTTTACTCCAGATATACTTCCAGCCAACAGAGGCTCATACTCTGAAGGTTTCTTATAATCGCTGCTAGCAGACTAAGAAACTAGAGGAGAATCACGGAGTATGTTGACAATACTGCATGATGTTTATTGTAATGAATAATAATAATAATAATAATAANTATGTATGTATCTCCCAGGGTAATTTTTTTAATACATATATATATAATTGTATTGTGTAATTTATAACTGGAATTTGATAGATTTCTAAATACTGAGTGCCAAGGCTGTGTAACTTCTGGGAAGAATAATGGAGAGAAAAACAACTTCAGATCACTTCTTGCTTGAGTGTTGTGTTTTAGAAATCACTGAGAGTGATTTTGGGGCCATGAAATAAGGGCTTACATCATGCTTTCCCCAGTCTATCTGCCATCCATGGTACCAAATATATGTTGGAAAAAAAATACTGAGAGATTAAAAAAAAAAAAAAAAAAACTATGAGAGGAATATAACAACTGATATTATAGAAACTGGGTATTACGTTTCTCCTATGTGATCGTTTTGGTTGCTTTCCATGTGACCAGAAATCTTGCATCATAAAGATTAAAGTTCAAGCCTTCTTACTTGGCAGCAAGGATTGTCAACAAGAAAGGCATTCATTATTAATAATGAAAAAAATTCATATCATTTTTCATCTTCCCAGGGAGGAAAAGGACAAAGAGACATCAACACATTAAACTGTGTAGCTAACCCATTCTGTCCTCCCTAAGCCATAGTAATGAATGTGATATATGCAGGCAGAGACAACATACACTGCCAAAACATGTATATTTGTCATGCAATACAGCTTTCCTTTTTGGTTATCCTAGTGAGAAGCAATATTTGTTTAAACAGAAAAATGAATGTATTTTCCAGCTGTGAATTCTGTGTCAGGGCAGGTATTTTCAATGATTTTCGTCTTAGTTCCTGGGTGTGTGTTTTATAATTAGATAGATAATGTGTCATTTTTGCATTTGAGGTTAGTTAGATAATCTGAATTCGGAGTTCCTATACAGATTAGTTATTTCCGTCCAGGTAAAGTATGTGGGTTTGTTGTTAATGAATACGATTTGAATACCTCACCCCTGTTCTGAACTGCAATAGGATTATATAAATACATAAATAGAATATTTTTTTTAATATAGGAAAATACTCTGATTAATATGTATACTAAAAAAAAAAGCGTCAGGATGCTTTCTTCTGTTTGGTGTGTTTTGGTTTCTTTTGGTTTCTTATTTTTTTTAACTAAATGGCTCTTGTTTAATTACGTGTAAGAAGGTTCCCGAGTATTTAGGGGGAAGCATTATGCTTCCCAGAAATATTTCTAGGAGATACAATCAAAAGCAAATTGTATATCGCAGTCTTCAAAACATACATACCAGATCTTTTGAAATGAAAGAAATAAAAATACTTACAGTTCTGGAAGGCAACTAAATGTTACATAGTTAACATGTTCAAGAAAAAATAATTGATACTTATGGTATGTTACCAGTGTTGCTTCTGTATAGAATTTCTTAAGGGACACAACCATCAATGTTTTCTAAAAAACCATTAAGTGTTATGAAGCTAAAAGCAAAAACGTTCTAGTGAAATTAAACTGAAGCACAAGAATAAATGGTCAATAGTAAAAAAAAAAAAACAAAACAAACAAACAAACCAAACCAAACAACCATTAATACTCATTAATATTCAGCTTTATAAATTCTGTACCTAAGGATACATTACTTAGGAAGCATTCACTTCATACTCTGGTCTTCATTTTGTACAATGTTCGAAAGTACTTTTGTTAAATGCATGCTATTTGACTGTACAGGCAAAGAAAACATCCACAGTTGGAACGATACTAAGTGGGAGTGTGTATCTTCACATGCAAAGTTCATTTGATGGAACTGTAACGATGACTGAGAAGCCGTTTGGAGTGTAGGTGATGGACACATCCCCAGTGGTGTCAGAGAAGGGATAACAAGAATTACCAAGGGCTGAGTATAGATTCAGGTCTGCTGCTTCACTCCATGTGAAAGTGTCTGCTGCATTTTTTTGGAAGCCTAAGGCCTGCCAATTCTTAACCTATTTCATATTGGTGCATGCCTACAACTAAGGGTCTATCAGCATAATATCATATCTTTACCTCCGAGGAATGACCTTTGGTCATCCAGTCATAATGATTTATTGCCTGGGGACAAAACCCTCTTGTTACAAAGAAAGCCAACGTCTCTTCTAGTGTTAATTTTCTTCTGTTTGTATGTTATGAATAAGTAGTAGAGCCTTGTGTGCTGATGGTTCCTCTGATTCTCAAAACCAGTTGAGTCTCATGAAATGCACTGTGTATTTTGACACAAGTAAGGTATGATAAACATTGGCAAGGGGGCAAGCAAGGGGCGTCAGCCTTTCAGAGCCATAGCTGGACAATGCTGAGCTGGGGGTAGTCCAGCTGTCTCATTTTCACACCAATCAAATAGTGAGGTATCTGCAACACTTTATTAGATTGTGTCCAGAAATGTGAAATTCATGCTCAAGATTAACCTAATAAATTCAAACTTTTTGGAATGAAAAATTTGAGTTTATGCAACTGCCCTATACTATGTTCTTCCTAAGAAGCATGAAGCAGTTGTTCAGTTATGTGAGAAAACAGCTAAAGAAATCGAATATTTTTGTTGTAGGTTGGTTTGTTTTTTTTTTTTTTTAATTAAAAAGAGGAAAAGAAGAAAATTCTTAATAGATTCTAGCCATCTTTGATAGATGACCAGAGAAGGTACTTTTTCATGAATGTGGCTTTGGGTCTTTAAAATCAGTCTGAGTACCTGCTCAAATTTGACCAAGTAACACCCATTAAATAACTCCTAGAGGTTAATGTTTAAAATCTTTGCCGCTTCTGAGCATCTCGCCCATCCTGCTACAGATCAGGCCGTGTGAGCAAGTCCTGTAAGAAACAGCTGACTGTTCTGCCCCTGGTTCTCAGTTTCAAAGCATCCGACAGAGCTGTATGTGGGCTGTCCCAGTGCACCCTGCAAGCTTGGGTGTGTAAGAGGTGTTGAGCTAAACTGGAGCAGGGCACTGGAGCACAGGAGGACCTGATCTCTCTTTGGTTCCGTCCTGCTTTCATTGAAGCTTTGTAGAGGATGTAGGTGTCCTATTTTGTTGGAGCAGGGGTGAATGCTAGGCTAGAGAACAAAAAGGAATGAATGAAGACAAGGAACCAAAGGTTTCTTATTTTGTGATTCAGTCATTCCAGTGGGACTTAGTGTGTTATTTCGACTCCACATATTCTGCATTGAAAGAGGGTCAAGGTGTGTTGGGGGGAAGATGTATGTAATAGAATAATTAGGATGTGCGAATTCACATTACACAGAAAAACTTAGTTCTGATGTTTCATAGGCTTTGAGTGTTTAGTTCACAGTCTTGGTAATGTATGTAATGTACTTTTGTCAGTGTACGTTACATGGGAATGTGTTGATATATAAAATCATTTAGGGGTAGGTATGTATGAAAAAAGTAAAACTATTAAAAAATTAAAGTTTCTCCAGTAATTGGGACTAAGAATGTGTGTAGAACTCAATTTTGTTGATCAGATTTTATTTTTAGCTTGAATGGAACAAATGAGATCCAGAGCAATCTCAGAATTGATCAAATACTTCTTTGTCTGTAATATTTTTCAATGAAGGTGAATGCTGAGAAGAAACTATTAACTCAGATCAATTTTCCATGTAAAGTATTAGCATTTGCAGTTTGTTTGTAATTTCAGAGGAGGGGTATAAGTTTTCTTTATATCAATATCAGGTACCATTACAGAGGCCAAAGGGTGGGGTTTGGTTTATTGTTTTATCTCTTGGTAATACATTTCATAAATCCCTAACTACCAATGATTTTTCTTAAGCATTCTGTGAAAGCATTTCTGTAGAGAACCTGATACTCATAAACAGGATTAAAATGGCTGATGAATTACGCAGCAGGGCTGTCTTGTTCCTTGACTAAGTCTATTTTATGGCGATTGAATTATTTTGGCAAGATATAGGTAAATTGTTCAAGTTTGCTAAAGTTAAAATGTTTCTTTCCATATTAATTCAGTCTTGAAAATAATGTTAGCTTTTCAGCAACAGGTTCTGAAATATTTAAGTAAGAATGATGAGTAAACGAAAGCACATCTTGACTTTGTGTTGGAACTTTTTTTTTGAGGACTAGTGGTGTTAATCAGGTATAAATGATTATCCAGTCCTTGTATTGCCTCCTGTTTTAGTAATATTATTGCAGAAATTGGTTCTTTTATTTAGTATTTTTATTGCAAAAACTAATAAAATTAGAATTTTTTCATGTATTTTAACTTGAAAAGCATCACCAAATCCTTGAGAAAAATGTTCCTGCTAACTTACCTGCAGCACTACAGGTGTTTTGTGTTCAGAGAGCCCAAGACTGCATACTGTGAGTGTTCAGACTTCTAATAGTTTCAGTGAATTTGGCTCACAACAAATGGAGGGTAGAACAGTATTAGAGATTTTTTACTATTTGTTATTTCTAGTCTAGCTGCTGATTTTAGTTAATCTTGCTTTTGTTTTTCTGCTATTTTGTTTATCTATGAGATCTTGAAGTTGCTGTGTCTGGAGATAGTCCAGTGAGTCCTTGCATCTAATTTTGTTCTTAACTATTCTGTATTCCAGTGGAGACAGTTCAAATATTTGATATTTTACCCTTGTATTGATATGTAAAATTCAAGCATCCCAGCAATGTTTCTTAGAAGAATTAGAGAATGCAATTTTGGTACCAGTAACATCAGCTTCTAGTAAAAATTCAAGATCCAGTACTAAAACCACATCTATTATACACATCATGTAGCTGATACAGTCAGGTATGTGCTACATCTTAATAAGAATTGAGATTGTCTCTGGAGCAGGGAGGTTATTATGTTCACAGTGAGGTATACTCTGTCTCTTTAGAGTCCACTTTCAGGTAAGTGGGTGGCACTAAACGCTTGTAATTAGATGTGAAACCCTTTGTGTGTAGGTCACCTGGTTTATGTTGACTGAGACCTGATGTTAGCACCTGATGACCGTTTAGTGCCCTGGATGAAATTCACAGCTGATCTCAGTTAGTCTCCTGCAGCAGAATTATCTTCATTACAATTGGCACCTGTCACGGCAGGCTTGGGGGGAGGCCCAAGGTTTGAAGAGGATAGAGAATGAGCATTCTGAGAGGCAGTTTTTACGGGTTAGAGCTGACGCAAATACATGGAAGCATTAGAACTTGTGCTATGCTGTGTTAAGGAAGAACAGGTATTTTGGTACCTGATGTAAATAATTTGGCAATTTTAATTTAGTTAACTTTTTATTTTAACTTTACCTCTTTAATAATGCACAAGATGTATACAGGATGGTACTTTTTATTTTATGTATGTGCTTTGGATATAGTAACATAACTTAAAGAAAAAGTGAGTTACATGTAAGGTCTTGGCTTTGTATTGCTTTGAATGTCCACTTCAAAAACATGTTAGTATCTACGCTTGTCAGTCCCCCATCCCTTCACGTAAATACAGTATTTGCTAATTAATAAGGTTATCTGTTTGGTGTATTCTTTTCTGCCTTTTTTGAGTGGAAATTCTGCATGGGTTTTGGAGAAGATCAGTAGTCTACATTTTGTACGTTGTATTGTGCACATGCAACATGACTTCTATGTTTTGAGCTGTCTTTCTTTGGAAATGTTCATGTTTCAAAGGACATAAAGGAGGTGAAGGTCCTATCCAAAGTGAAAGGTTGTTTGATGCATGAGTAGAGCATTGGGAAATGTGGTTGTAGATGTGTGAGATAGAATATTGAAAGGGGTCTTAGGGAAAGTAAGGAATGTCAGGTAATCCATGTGTAAATGTTTAACAGGAGTAGATTTTAATGTCAAGCCTTGAATGGTCTGAATCCCGGGAGACGAGAAACTTGAACTTTATGCAGAAAGCAGAAGACGTGGTGATAGTGCCAAAATGCAGCGTAGGGAAAAAGAAGAGTGAATTCAGTGTTACCAGTGTGGATTTCATTGAATAAAAGAAGATCAGGGAGGAAGGAATTAGAAGTAGAAAAGGTGAAGGATGGCCACCATAACAAGAGAGTTGATTAGTGTTGATGAAAGTGAACTTCTAGAGAATATTGTAGAAGAATTTGCAGACTGTAGTTATTAGCTGAGGAAAAGGAAGACTCAGAGATGTAGAATGTGACACCTTATCAATTGAAGTAGGAAAAGATAAAAAAAATAGCAGAGTGTGAAGAGAGGAGGGAGCTGATGCTGTACTCACGAGCAGTCCTGAGGTTACACTAATGAAGTGATTGAAAACATAGTATGGAGAGGACAGGATACCCAAAGGATTCTGGGGAAAAAAAAATCAATTCCAATGTATTCCAATTCCAAAAAAATCAATTCCAAAAATCAATGTATCAGTTCCATATGCAAAGCTGCCTTTATGCCAAAGCATGTAATTTTGCAAGGGTTATATAGAGCCAAAATTCTTAAGTCTAAAAAAACCCTCCCAAAACAAGCAAACAAAACCAACAACAACAAAAAACCCCACCCAAATCAAAACAACTAACCCTTCTCCTTATAGATTGTGGCATAGGAGTGAAGTTGGATCATGGCTTCTGGTGTCTTTCTGCTGGAATGGTCTTTTGGAGAGCTTATAGTTGGCTACTTTGGAAAGCCTTTATAGTGCTTCAGCATAAACTGAACCTCAAAGCTACAACCCTCTCCATTTTAATTCCCCTGAGCTGCATCTTCATCTCTTTGGATGAAGACACATATTTAACTAGAACCCTTCAGGCTTGGCCATAAGAATTTGAAGATGTTTTAGTTGACAGATTGAAAGCCACAAGAAAGAATTAGAGATGAAGGGCTAGATTTTGAAGAGTCATTGAGCTAAATTTAAAACTGACTTAGTCCATCTTATTGGCTAGTGTCAAAATGATGAGGAATATTTTTAGCTTTACTGGTAGATGATGATAAATAAAGTCCTCAAGGGAGCTTTGGAGGTATTGTTTGTTGAACACATACTTACGGGGAGCTGGCAGGCTGTAAACTGTAAGCAAAGGACAGGGGAAGTGGAGACTTAGAGATCCAGCTGCAGTTAATGGAGGATTTGTTGGTTTGATACATGGGCATGGTAATATTCACCTGCTGTACATTAAAATGAGCTGCTGTATTGTAGACTAAGTGGTGGATTTAGATTTGGGCAGAATATATGAGAAATACCCAGCTGCAGACAGAGTAATAAAAAGAGAAGTGATTTCATCGTAGAAGGAAACTGTTAATTTCATTCCTACAGAGAAAGGATACAACCTTTACATAATAGTATAATTATCATTTATTCTCCTTTTGTGACCTGACATTTTTTTTTTGTTAAGACATTAACAAAATTCACAATTTCACAAATCCTAAAACTTCAGCAAGATGTGTTTATGCTTCCCTACTATGTATACTTATAATTGCATTTGGTTTGGGTTTTTTTAACTTTTACTACTGTCATATGAAAACAAGCTCTAAGTTCTTGTGCTCCCACTGCTTATTTTGCACTCCAAGTTAAATTCTTTCATTGTGATTTTGTAACAGCAGCAAAGCGTGATGGTGCAAATCAAGGAGCAAAAAATTGGGGCAAACATTCTTTGATTAATTTATGTGAAAATTTTAGTTTAAAATAAGTATATTCGATGTGAACAGAAGAGAGATTGTAGTACTGCAAGTGACTTGTGTCTATATGAAATAAGAGAACAGAATTTTGTATAAAACCAAATGTGGGTGAAATAGATATATGGTATCTCTTTCTCCTATCTGATTCTTATCAAATAGCCCAGAGTGGCAGCAGGCAAAGGCAGGCCCTCATCAATTTAGATAAAACTGCAGACTTTTTTTTTTTGTTTTGTAGCCCTCCCATCCTACATTCTGAAGCTTTAAACTACTTAACAAGTTGTACACCATTTTCTGTCATAAATACTCATTAGTTTCACGTATTACTTTTTAAAAAACTTTTGAGTTTCTTAATTTAATTCTGAGTTAACTTTGTAAGGGTCATATTGTTATGTCTTCTCATACGGAATTTTGGAAAGAATATTACAGTCCAACACTGTGAGTGGCATACTGATGTCTTCTTGCTGATAATAACTTAAAGGGTAACTAAATAATAACCTAAATAGTAACTATTTAACTATTATAACTGGACCCTTCAGTCAAAGCTGTCCTTTTGTGAAGCAGGCTTGTACCAGTGTCTCAGATTTAAAGAATGTCTGTGTATGTCTGTTTGAAAAAGTTTATTTGGTGTCATGACAGTAGTGTATGCTGGGTGAGAGCACCCTGTGCTACCTTTGTGCCGGGTGGGGTGGGAGTAGGATAGACAAAAGGTTTTGCTGCTCTGTTTCCCTGCTTCTTGAGTCTGTAGAGTCTGTATTCAGAAGGTAACAGTTTAGATAAAGCTGCTTTCCT